>WBNH01001607.1:366-60966 GCA_013401255.1 Urocolius indicus | reverse complement strand
ATTCTATGATTCTATGATATAGAAGCTTATATAACATACAAGTAAAAGAGAAGAAAGGGTCCACATTTATAAGATGACTTTTTAGAAATTTTGATGTGCTGCTATCATTTAACTGCGAAAGGACTCTTGTGAATACTCCAAATATCTTAAGTAACAGGAACAGAGGAAAGTCCAGTGCTTGAGCTTTGCTCATGTCCAGAACTGACCTTGCAGTGAAATTGAAAACCAGACAAGTTTCTTTTAGAACTGTCTTCATAAATCATACAAACCTCTCAAACTCTGTAAAAAGAGTTGTTCAAGAAGCTGAAGTGTTTATTTAAAGCTGCTTGCATATACATGAAAAACTCATACCATAAGAAAGCCTAACTTAATTCCTGCTTTGCAAAGCAGTTATCTATCCTGGATTAAAAAAAGTATTGATTTACTTTTGAACTGAAGCTAATACCACAACAAATACAAAATATTAGAGAGGAACTAAGTAGACTTAAAAAAATGCTCAAGACTTTGCATTTGCTTCTCAAAATTAGTCATGCAGAAAGTGGTATGATTCTTGAACCTTGTTTTTACTACTTCTAGCCAAATCAACAATTTGCATTATTTCTAGTATTCAGCAAGACACAAACAGAGCACACAGATGGATGCCTGTCAGCTTTTCCAGTGCAAGACACAAATATTTTCCTTCCATGGAGAGCTAGGTCCTTGACTCAGTGTCCTGGTAAGCAGACATTTTTTCTTATAACACAACACAGCTGTAATTCAGATTTCATTTACATTACTTTCTTTCAATGAGTCAGTTCATTTAGATAAACAGAATACTATGTCCATAATACATTTTATGGGAAAATAATGGAAAACTACTCATGTTTTTTACGGCCTTCAAAGGGTTACAGAGATGGCTTTCTCGGCATGCCTAACCTGAATGCACTCTATTTAAAGACACTAATAATGCTGTTTATGTCTAAAATATAGACATATGGGTATATTCACCATAATCTTGAGGATGTGTGTTACCCTATAGGCTTTACTATCACTGTACAAACAAGGCTATCTCCTTTCTCTCATATCAAAAACATGGAATATACTGGGTGGGGAACTACTTTGCTCTCATGGTTTAGCAAGGAGCCTGGCTGGGCCAATCTGGTGCCTCTGTGATCACTATTTAAGAATTTGAAGTGCTTGGTTTGAGGAATTAGGAGTGGTACAAGATGGAGGCGAGCATACCGACTCCACAGTCAGAGAAGGAGGAGAGAAGGAGGAAAGGAGGAGGAGTACCAGACCAGAGACCCTTGTGCAACCCATGGCAAGAACACAGGCTGTTCCCCTGCAACCCAGGGAGGGCAATGGCAGGACTGAGAGCCACCAGCAGCTCCGGATGAGTGCAGCTGGATGGGCAAGAGACTGTGTAAGGAGGTGGCCATGGCACAGGCCATGCTAAAGCCTGCAGGCCACAGAGCAGACCCACATGAGAGGTGGAGAAGAGCTTCACCCCTTGGGATGAACGCACGTTGGAGTGGCACGTGCAGGGCTGCTGGATGTGTGAGGTTGAGCTCACTTGTCCAGGTGGGTTTTGAATGTCTCCAGAGAAGGAGACTCAGCAATCCCTCTGGGCAGCCCGTTCCAGTGCTCTGTCACCCTCACAGTGAAGAAACTCTTACTTGTATTTCTTTGGAACCTCTTATTTTCCAGCGTGTACCCATTGCCCCTTGTCCTATCACTGGGCATCACGGAGAACAGCCTGGGTCCATTCTCCTGACACTCACCCTTCATGTATTTGTAAACATGAATGAGATCACCCCTCAATCTCCTCTTCTCCAAGCTGAAAAATCCCAGCTGCCTCAGCCTTTCATCATAAGAGAGATGCTCCATACCCTTCATCATCTTTGTGGCCATGTACTGAACTTTCTCCAGCAGCTCCCTGTCCTTCTTGAACTGACAGGCCCAGAACTGGACACAGTATTTCAGATGGGGTCTCACAAGGGCAGGGTAGGGGGGGGAAGGAGAACGTCTTTCTACCTACTGCCAACAGCCATTCCAATACACCCCGGGATGCAAATGGCCTTCTTGGGCACATTGCTGGCTCATGCTCATCCTGCTGTCCACTAAGACCTCCAGGTCCTTTTCCTTTACATTAGCCTCTAACAGTTCATTCCCCAGCCTGTACAGGGATATTCTTTTCTAAATGCAATACTCTACACTTGTCCTTGCTGAATTTCATTAGATTTCTCCCTGTCCATCCCTCCAGCCTGTCCAGGTCTCATTGATTGGCAGGACAGCTTCCTGATGTGTCAGTCACTTATCCCACTTTACTATCGTCAGCAAACTTGCTGACAGTGCCCTCTGTTCCCTCATCAAGGTCACTAATGAATATATTGAACAATATTGGTTCCATCACCGGCGCCTGAGGGACTCCACTAGATACAGACCTCCAACTGGAACCTGCCCCATTGATCACCACTCTCTGCTTTCCTTCCTTCAACCAGTTAACAGTCCATCTCACTACCTGATCATCCAGCCCACAGTTTCTCAGTTTTGCCATGAGGATGCTGTGGGACACAGTGTCAAACGCTTTACTGAAATTGAGATAAACCATATCCACTGCACTACCACCATCTATCCTCCTGCTTCTGTCTGGAAAAAAGGCTATCAGGTTGGTCAAACATGACTTCCCCTCAGCAAAACCATGTTGACTCCTCCTAATGACCCTCTTGTTCTTTATATGTCTGGAGACCAGGATGAGTTGTTCCATCACCTTCCCAGTGATGGAGGTGAGGCTGATCTGTCTGTAGTTACCCGGCTCCTCCTTCTTGCCTTTTTTTGAAGACTGGAGTGACATTTGCTTTCCTGCAGTCCTCGAGCACCTCTTCTGTTCTCCACAACTTACTGAAGATGATGGAGAGTGGTTTAGCAATGACTTCTGGCAGCTCCCTCAGCACTCGCGGGTGCATTCCATCAAGGCCCATAGACTTATGTGCTCAAGGGATCCTTAACTCGGTCCTCATCAAACAAACAGAACTCCTCTTTTAACCTGACTTCATCTGGATTCTGGATCTCCTCAGGACAGTCTCCAGCAGTATAGACAGAGGCAAAGAAAGCATTCAATAACTACGCCTTTTCTGTATCCATCACCAGGGCACCTGCCTCATTCAACAGTGGGGCTATGTTGCCTCTAGTGTTAATTTTATCTGCAACGTATTTGAAGAAGCCCTTCTTCTTGTCCTTGAAGCTTTCCCAATTGTCTCCCTATATCCTCTGACAACAGTCTTATAGTCATCCCAAGGGGTCATCACTTCCTTCCATGATCTATAGACTCTCTTCTTCTACTTGAGTGTGACCAACAGTTCTCTATTTATCCACGTGGTTAATCTGGCTCCCTTTCTTGATTTCCTACCTGCTGAAATCCCCTATGAGAACCAGGGCCTGTAATTTTGAGGCTGCTCCCAGCTGCCTGTAGAAGGCCTCATCAACTTCCCCAGCCTGATCAGGTGGCCTATAATAGACACCCACAACAGTGTTACACATGCTCACCTGCACATTAATTCTAACCCACTAACTCTCAAATTGCCCTTTATCTTCACATGGACAGAATTCAGTACCTTCCAGTTGCTTTCTCACATAAAGACTAACTCCAGCACCTTGCCTTGCCTGCCTATCTTTCCTAAAAAGGACATAGCCATCCATGACCACATTCCAGTCATGTTGAACCATCCCACCATGTCTCTGGAATTCGCACCAGATCATAACTGTATGCAGATTTCCAACTTGTCCTGTTTATTCCTCATGCTGCGTGCATTGGTGTACAAGCATTCCAAGAAGGAAGTTGTTTGTGTAGGCTTCACCCTTGACACTAGCTTGCCACCTTTAGGCTCAGCTCTAGTGGGTCTGGTTTATCCTCTTACCCCTTCCAAACTAGTTTAAAGCCCTTCCTATGAGCCCTACTGTCATGGTTTATCAAGAAGTTGCTTTTGCTTGGTAACAGGTGGAGGAGGCTGCAGTGCAGCCCTATAAGGAGTTTTCAGACCTTCCTCTGGCTCTTGGGTTCAAATTCACCTCCAGCCCAGCTAGGCCAATCTGGTGCCTCCACGACCACTGTTTAATGTGGAAGAATGGTTGCATGAGAAAAAGCACGTAGATGTTTTGCAGCTGACCAAGGAGGAATGTGTTAAACATTGCACACAGCTGGTGTAGTTGCTGGGATGGCAAGGACACACTATTTTTGACTGTTGCAATTATACGATAACAGGTTGTCTTGCAGTGAGAAAGGCATGGGAAAAGTGGGAGGGACTGATCTTTTGTACACGCACCAATTAGGAGCTCAGATTTTGCACTATGTATGAGCTAATTAACTATTTTATAAACATTGGATAAGTGCGATTAATAAAGGAAGCTCGCTGATCACTCATATTGAGTGCCCGTGTCTTCCCTCCCATGAGACAGTTTAAGAACAGGAATTTGAGGTGCTTTTGAAGAGGTGTAGGAGTGGTGCAAGATGAAGGAGACCACACAGATGCTGCAGTCAGATAAGGAGGGCGGAAGGAAGAGCATCAGACCAGACACCCCTCTGCAACTCGTGGTGAGAATACAGGATGTACCCCTGCAACCCATGGAGGGCAATAGCAGGTCTGAGAGCCACCAGCAGCTCCAGGTGAGTGCGACCAGATAGGCAGGAGACTGTGTGAGGAGGCAGCCATGGCACAGGCCGTGCTGGAGAGCCTGCGGGCTGCAGAGCAGATCCACACAAGAGGCAGAGAAGAGCTGCAGCCTTTGGAATGAATGCACATTGGAGCAGCCCGTGCAGGGCTGCCTGGTGTGTGAGGTAACCTGCGGAGGAGCAGGGAGGACTGGTGCAGAGCCCACCCGCCCTGAGGAGAGACAAATGGCACAAGCTATCAGGAACAGACTGACTGAAACCCCTATTCCCTGCCTCCCTGAGCTGTTCAGCAGGGGGAGGAGATAAAGACCAATATGGCTTAGTGGGGAAAGTGAGGGAAAGGCTGTGGATGTGGTCTTCCTGGACTTCAATAAGGCCTTTGACAGTCTCCCACAACATCCTCCTGGAGAAACTGGCTATCCATGACTTGGATGGACCTACTCTGAGATGGGTGGAAAACTGTCTGGATGACTGGGCCCAGAGACTCATAGTGAATGGAATAAAATCCAGTTGCCGTCCAGTTACCACTGGTGTTCCCCAGCACTTGGTCTTGGGGCCTGTTTTGTTTCATATCTTTATCAGTGACCTAGATGAAAGGATTGAGCACACCCTCAATAAATTTGCAGATGATACCAAGCTGGGCAGCAGCATAGATCTACTTGAGGGCAGGAAGGCCCTTCAGAGAGACCTGGACAGGCTGGATCAATGGTCTGAAGCCAGTCTCATGAGGTGCAACAAGGCCAAGTGTCAGATCCTGCACTTACACCACAACAACCCCATACAAATGCTAACAGCTTGGGGCAGAGTGGCTGGAAAGCTGTTCTGCAGAAAAAGACCTGGGAGTGTTCATCAGCTTCTGGCTGAACATGAGCCAGCAGTGTGCCCAGGTGGCCAAGAAGGTCAATGGTATCCTGGCTTGTATAAGCAATAGTGTGAACAACAGGACTGGGGAAGCAATTGTCCCCCTGTACTCAGTGTTGGTGGGGCCACACATTGAATATTGTGTCCAGTTCTGGGCCTGTCACTTCAAGAAGGACATTGAGATGTTGGAACATGTCCAGAGATGGGCAACAAAGCTGGTAAAGGGTCTGGAGCACAAGTCTGTTGAGGAGAGGCTGAGGGAGCTGGGGGTGTTTAGCCTAGAGAAGATGAGGCTGAGAGGAAATATGATCAGTCTCCACAGCTACCTGAAGGGGAGTTGTAGTGAGGTGGGGATTGATCTGTCCAGTAATGAATGATAGGACCCAAGAAAATGGGATCAAGTTGTGCCAATGGAGGTTTAGATTAGACATTAGGAAGAACATTTTCACTGAGAGGGTTATTAGGCATTGGAATGGGCCTCCCAGGGAGGTGGTGGAGTCACCATCCTGAAGATATTCAAAAGACAAATAGATGAGATGCTGAGGGACATGGTTTAGTTTGGTGATGGACTTGGCAGTGTAAGGTTAGTGGTTGGACTAGATCTTAAAGGTCTTTTCCAACTGTGATGAATCTGATTCTGTACATTTTTAATGTACTCATGTCAAAGACAGTACCTGCAGGGTAAGAAATATGAGTGATGTTTCAAAATTCTTCAGAAAAGTGAAAATCTGTCACAGTTTATCACCTTCAACGGTGTGCAGATGTGAGCAATGCATAAAAAAATGCAACAGATGAGGGAAAGACAAGATTTAACCAAGTATTCATTACACTTAGAGGTTGAGGATGCCATGGATCATTTCAAGCATCATACTTGCCACAAATGTGAAGGCTCAATATTATTCTCAGTAGGGACTCGGCTGATACTATCAGCAAGGATGTAGAAAGTGTGTAAGATAATGGTAATATCATACAGTATTTAAGAGAATGCAATTCCGATGTGGTGAAGCACCGGGGTTACAAATGCACACAGCATCATAGCTATAGACTGGTGAAAAATACACTGAACTTCCAACTAAAACCCAATACATAAATATATGATAATGGGAAAAACAACCAAACCCACAACTAAAATTCCCCAAACTCCACAATAAAAGATGCCAGTTTCTGGATTTCTTTATGATTTCTGTAAAAATAAATTAAAAAAAAAATCTTTAAAGAGATTTTCTATTAATATTCAGTTTTGGGGCACTCAGGCTCAACTTCTTTAAATGTTCTTGTTTTGCCTATTTCTGTTGATCTAAACATGTGACACTAGTCTTTCCTGGCACATCTTTTGTAATGTAAGCCTAGACCCAGTCTTATGGATTAGCAAGCAAATGTAAGCATGCTGTTACCATTTAGAATTTAATCTTGCATGGTCTAGAAGAAAGGATTTTTTCCTCCTCTGATCCCCAGGACTATTTATCTTTTCTCAGGCAACTTCTGCAAACATGAAATTGCAATGGTAGAAGAAGTTCTAAAATTAGATTGTGTTTACTTTTCATTTGGTAACTAATCAATCTATGGACTAGTCACAATCTGCAGTGTATCTTCTACCACTCCAGAAATCTGCATGTTCAGGAAGTTCTTTGGAGGTTTTTTAGTAAGAAAATGAAACGAGCTTAAGATTTCCTGATTTTCGTTCACCAAAATAATTTGGTTTAGGTGGTAATCAGCTGCCTTCTTGTGTAATGTAACCTTTACATATCATTCCGGAAGATATATTGCCCTCCTGTCGTATTGTTTCAGAAATTGAACATTTGGCCAATAGGTCACAACTAAACATTATATCCAAGACACGAAAACACAAGGGAGGAATAGGTTTTGATCACGCAAAGCAACTGGTGTATTGGATTGGAATTCTCACTGCTCCATCTCCAGTAGTAGCTGGTATGACTCGTTTCCAAGAAAAGCATAAAACATTTTTGTAGATTTTGTTATTTGGTACAAAATAACAAACCATAAAATTAATCTTTCCTCCTGATCCATCAGTGCCAAAGGTTTGTTTATATACAACTGTATATAATTCTTTCCAAATCTTGTTTCTTTTTTATGCTGTATTGTAAATATTTTGATATCTATAATTTATTTCTAAGGCCATGGGTTAAAATCTGGGAAAAGTTTATTTAGGAAACATTTTATTTCAAATTTGAAGTAGAATATTTTGGGAAGCAAATAAAAAAAATAAATTCAGCATCTTGGAAACTGTTTATGGCAAAGTACCATTAGTGGCTCTTCCTGCATGCCATACATATAGAGCTGTACTGCATGAATGTGAGTGCTCCTAACTTACAATTTAAGCATTGCCTATTACTACATTAAGCAAAGCAATTGATTCACTGTGAATCCACTTTGAGTACTCCTGCTACTTTGTACATAATCACCATTTACTTGTGTTTCTAGAATGTTTGGAGTATGTGATCAACACTAGAATAGGTTAAAAAAAATTAGATTTTTAAATATATCAAACAATTCTCTATGACAATGTAACATTAAACAACCTACTAAAATTGCCAAGTCTCTTTCTTTTGAGTGCTTCTCTTCTAATACAACAAGCACAACAAATATATAGGTTTTGACCCCAACTCTATCCACTCATATTTATTGTTCCACTGCTTTCAGTGGGGACTCCAGATAGGGCTCTGACCTGTCACTTGCACTAAACCTGTTGGGGTCTGCGATGTCATTTTTTTCCCTTTGTTAAAGGTAAAAACTCTAATTTCCTCAGACTTACTCCTTAACGGAGACAGATACTGTTGCAATACTATTTTACACAAGTTTGGTAGAGAAGAGAAAATAAATTATGTACAGAGCCGTATGAAACTATAAAGTTTGATGAAAGCAAATTCAGTGCTTTCAAACTCACCTACATTAAATAAAGTGAAGCCTACACATCACAAGAAAGGATGAAAAAGAAATGAAAACTACTTAGTTGCAGAGCACAGCAGTGCATATCTACCTTCTCATGTAACTGCATAACACACACTGACTGAACTGACACACTTTTAGAGTTAACCATCCAAAAGGAGCTACAAAGGCTATTAAAATTACATGCATGCATCTTTCACACAGATTCTTGACCTAAAAGTGGTACCATCAATTTTGTCATAGAAATTTTTGGGCCAAGGACTTACATTAGCAGTCTAGCAATTTGATAGTAGAGAAAGGAAGGCATTGTAATATTCACTACAGAATATCTCTCTCACAGAATTGCAGACCTCAAAGGTAAACAACCCTGAGTTCCAGATAATAATCTTGTTACCCTACTGCTTAGGTATCCTACTGCTTTTGTTGAAAGTTACAGAAATATATGGACAGGCATATATTCCCAAAGCTGTGCTCCTGGTAGTTAGCAACAGGACAAGGGGAAATGGGATGAAGCTGGAACACAAAAAGTTCCATTTAAACATAAGAAAAAACTATTTTACTGTGAGAGTGAGGGAGCCCTGGCACAGGCTGCCCAGAGGGGTTGTGGAGTCTCCTTCCTTAGAGGTCTTCAAGACCCGCCTGGACATATTCCTATGTGTCCTGATCTTGGTGAACCTGCTTCTGTAGGGGAGTTGGACTAGATGATCTCTAAAGGTCCCTTCCAACCCCTACCATTCTATGATTCCCACTAATATATTATTGTCCCACAGATGTACTAGATTTGATGTAAAAGAAAAAAACAGAAAACCAAAAAAACCAGATTCCCCTGGGAGAGATAAATGTTTATATTGCAGAAGAGTTATCTATCTGGTAAAGTAGCATTTTGTTATCAGGATAAGACATAGCTAAACTGATGCTTCATTCTCTTTTGGCATTTTTATTCCTTCCCATATCCTCTCCTTCTTGCCTTTGTCTTTCAGAAGCTATTACATTCCACATTTTAAGACCAGATTATGACATCCAAACCTGATAATATTTAAATATAAAAACTATTTTATGTAACTAGGCTTTCAAAATAATTCCAAATATTTCTAATTTTACATTTGTAAAATAAAACCATTGCTCATGGCAGGGTTTTTTTGTTTGGTTTTATTTTTTTTTGGAGGAGAACCTTTCAAGTGAAGTAGATTTTAAGGATTAATGTAAATTAACAATAACACTCATGCTCCCTAAACTGCTTGTGGAACAGCTCCTAGTGCAAAATAAAGATGCATGATTGCATTCAGCAAGAATTCAGTTTTTGCCTCGTCTTGCTTTGCCTATTTTAGGACTTAACTATTTTTATAGCTATTTAAAAATAAACACTGCTTACTTTCTATAATAGAGAGAAATAAAGTAACCCAGAATAAAATAATAAATACTATATAAAGTACCATTTGGATTTAAATGTGTAGCACTGGCATACCAACATTTGCACTGCGTTTTTTCTCTTCCAAATTCCAACTTGTGTGCTGGAGAAGCATATCAATGTACCATTTTATACACAATCAGTCAGAACAATGGAAAACTTAGCAGGTAGGATAAAAATAAACAATCATCTGTTAGAACTTTCCCACTTTGGATTACCACTTCTGTAGAGTGATGGTTGTTTCTTGTACTCATATGTGATTCATGCTGCCCAGTAGACTGTTGGGATTTCATTTTTCTTTTCCTTCACTTAGTTTCTAAGCATCACTATCTACGTTCTCATAAGCTTTTGTGGGTTTTGTGTTTCACTGAAGCTATTTGCTTCCTTTGTTTGTGTATGTATAGCTGGTTTGGCCCTCTCCATTTAAGGCTGTTATAGACCATCTGGACACTTCATTGTTTTATTGTAGTTTCCCAATTAAAAAGTTAATTCTTTGTTATTGTTATCATAAATTTCTTTTCCTAGTCATGTGATTTTTTTTTGGTAGCAGTTTGCAACCATGAGCATGACAAGATTGCTGCACATCCAAACACTCTCAGATAGAAAAATGAGAGGATGGAAGCCCTAAATTCCAAGGACATGTACCACAGCAAAGAAAATGTTGACAAGGGTTTCAAACGTCTCATTTTCTTTGGTTCATGTTTGCATAGAAATCCTATCAATGCATGTATGAGTAAACTCAATTCTTCAGAAATATTAAAAATTCTTAATGGTCCATTATGGGAAATTAACTCATCTCAAAAATACTTCAGCTGCTTTTGGCTTAGGCAGAAATGATCCAGAGAGCTAATACATCACTTAGTTAAGATAACTCTAAAAAGTTGACTGTAATAATCAACACAAATGCCTTAGTCTTAGTTGGATTATAAGAGTTACTACCCGCTTACGTTCACTGCTATGTGCAACATGAACTGTTCTAAGTTGTTCTCAATTATGTTCTGGTTCTTCGCACAGATGTCACAGTCCCAGAACTTTTGCATTATTTGTCCTTGCTTGGGTGCCAAATGAATGGAATGTCTGACTCCTTTTTACACAATACCTTCCCCAGCTGTCTTTCATGAAACTTTTGCAGAAGATCTGTGTATGTTTGCTCTCAAAACATTACTTTCTCCTAAATTCTCATTATACTTTCCTTCAGGTCAATGTACCATAACTTTCATTTTTGCTGAAGCTGTGTCAGTTTGACCATCCTTTAGAAAATTCATGTTGTTGTACATATCTTTGACCATTTTTACACACTTATATAGTGGTAAATTTTGAAAACCCAATCGAGGAACCAATAGAGGTTCCTATAGATTATCATTCTAGCACTATTTATTGATTTTTTTCCTTCTACTCTCCCTTCCCTCTATATTTGTCTCCCTCCTCAGCATTATCTGTAGTCTACACTTGTAGAGAAGTTGTAATGCCTGGCAATCTCTTCTAAAATGCAAAGTCTTAAAAGATTGAGCAATGACATTAGCTCATTTTAAAATTCGTTGGGAAAGTTAAAAATGTTGGTTTATTTTAATTACTTCTGACAAATTCCAAGACAAGATCAAGGAGCTTTGCTGAATGATAGGCCACATGCAGAAGACATAAGTCTACAGGCACTTGTATCCACCTCTTTTCTGACTGCTGTCCTGCTCCTGGTTGCATGGTCCTGCTGCTCCCCGAATCCTTGCTGGCGCGGTGCAAGTCTTTCTTGACTTAGTACAGGATTCAACTCTGACAAATCTCAGAGGAGAGATTTCTTGGAAATAGGTATGAGTGCAGAAGCACAGCAGCCAGCAGTCAAACTGATCTAGCTTTTAAAAACTTGCATTATATGTGGAGAGACTATGTGAGTTTAGCTGTATGCAGTAAGCTGGAAGTAAGCCATCATCTATCCACAATATAAACAGATCTTGCAGGTGCTCCATGTCTACTTCTGTATAAATAGAGACTGACTCAATGTAAATCACTCATAGTTTTTAATTTATATTTCTTAACGTGTTCTGTATCTCATCAATATTGCTCCTATAATTGATAATGTTTTGCAACAAAACTCTTCAGAAAGACTGTTAAGCAAGAGAAAAGTTTGCTGCTTAAGGTATTTGCAATTTACACTAAGTTCATTTACACTGTGATGTTTGCTAGCAGCATTCGAGGTATGTAAAGAATGCATTTCTGCATCTCATACTTCCTTATTGGAATACATTACAACAGCTAGTGGATGTAGAAAGCACTTTCTCTTCACAAAGGAACCGACATTATTGATGGAATACAGTGGGTAGGCAAATTCAAAGATGAATTGTTCTCAGGAGTACTTTAACCACCTTTTTTCATTCTTTAAATAACTCAAAGAGTGGTCCTTCCACCATCACAAAAACAGGTGTACAACCCCAAACTATGCTTTGAATAGCTATAAAAATTCCTTTTATTTGTAAGCTATTTATTTAATCCTGAAATCAAATAATTGATTATGAATGCTCAAAACACTTCCTTAGCACCCATTTTATCCTCTAAGCAACTAGAGGAGAACTTTGATTGTGGCTTTTGGCTGATCTTATAAAGTTTAAAACCTGTTTCTTGTCTTCACTTCCTTTAGACAAACTGTATTCCCAGAATAGCATAGTAATGCTGTCATAACTCTAAAGAACCAATCAAGGAAGCATAATAGAATTCTTCAAAAGATGCACAAAGACAACTGACCTGGAAATGAAGCTAATACTAAAGAAACTTTTCTTTCATGCAGCTGTGTTACAATAGAGGATGGTTTTTAAACTTAAGTGCTTCTCTCTGCTGCTGTAAAAAACCTTTGCATATAAATGTCAGCTTTGCCAAACATCTCAAATCTATAAATATATTAAATGAACTGAACTCAGACATGCACATGTCTTTTTGTTGACAGTCTTTTGAATATTTCTTCCCTCCAGCATTTCTCCTAAAACAAGCAAGTTTTTTTTTAAGAAAACAACAACATTAAGCAAAAACAACAACAAAATCCAAGGTATCTATATCTAAAGTCAGGTTTATAAGGCCAATTTAAACCCCATTCCCCTTTGTTGTGCACTCACACTATGAGTTGAATGAAACTATTATGCTCCCATTTCTAGGGGCTGCCTGGAGTCATTGTCCTCCTAATTCAGTCTTTGTAGAATTTTCTTTCCATTTTGAAAGTAAAAGGCCTGACTCAATCCAAAGAAAAATCTATCAGAATAACTGTTTCAGCAACGCATATCATTTCTGTGCTGCCATTTGCAAAACTGAAGCTATCTGTGTTGACCACTGAAGACCATTTGCAGACTGATCTCTGCTGTGTGGAAGTAAGTTCACTTCTGTGAACTGTATGGAAGTGAGCTCCCACTCCCAACTTCAGCACAGTCACAACAAAATGCAGGAGAGAGCAAATAGCTCCCCATAAATCATCATATGGTGCTGTCCAGGTCACAGCTCTGCCCAGTACTCTTGCAAAGCTGAAGAGCAGGCAGCTTTCTAGTGAGCGTGGTGAAGAGTAAGCAGTTATCCATAAGTCATAATTCAGGATTCACTATAATGTTATATAAATTAAAAAAAATTTTACATGGACTCATTGGCAAAGGTTAGGCAGCTATGCTCACATTCACACCTTCTCTACTTAGAAGGAGTTTGTTTTTTTTTTCTTAATGATCTAAACCATTGTCTTACAGTATCAGTTTTCAGATTGTAGCCTCAGTAGGGTGAATTAAAAGTGCATTTGCCAGCAGTTTTACTTAATCCTGGCCCACACCTAATCACTTTTTCATACCAATCTGCAATAGGTACTTCAGCCAAGAATTTCAGGCCCAAACCTGGTGACTTGAGCTACTTCAAAGCTGATTTATGCTTGTGTTTACACAATGGCTTCTGCAAAACATTATGCTTCCTAATGTTATTGGTTTTAAAAAATGCATTTCAGCCTACATCACCTTTGCACTAAATTTTGACAGGCTGATTAGTAAGTGGTGAGTGACGCCTGGCCATCGCAGAAGCCAATGGCTATGTGGAGCCACAAGTTATACTTGAAGAGTCTTGTTTGACAGAACTTTAATCATCGACCAACAGTTCTCAGAAGCCCTAATCTACATAAATTATAATTATATATGTAGCACTGCAATTTCTTGAGAACTTTTAACTCCTTAGTTCAATATTTTTACAACAATATAACAGCTAGTTGAAAAAAGCAGTGGAAAGCATAATGCATTTAAAGTACTGATACAGGAGTATACACATTACTCTGAACAGACTCATACACATACAAACACTGTAGACCATACTGGTAGAATCATCTTTATCACATTTGTCCCAAGTGTGTCATCCCATAGCTCCATTTTTGGAGCTTTGAACAGCTCTAGCTGCTTATGTTGAAATTATTCAAGACGGGATTCTGTCACACTGATACAGAAGCAAGGGAAGCAGAAGGAAGAATTTTGGATAAAACAGATCTGCCACGTCCAAAAATGATGCAAAGATGATGCATGATTTTAGTTTGTAAAGCTTTTTCATCCTTTGAGATTTGAAAACCTTTGAAATTTGACCGGACATGGCCTTAATTATTTCACTTTTCTTGTGAAAACTCACCGAAACCTGCCAAACACAAACATTTGAAACACTAAGCCTGCATGTGCTTATTTGGATTTGCCTCATCATCCTTTCTCCAGAGACTCCATCTGTCCTGGTGTCTGTCCAAGGAGTCATCAGGGATCCACTGAAACTGGAGCTCTGGGTTGCACTGGCCTCTGCAAAGTCATGGCACTGGAATTCACTCTCCTGTATTTTTAGTTATTCGTGTAAGTCTTTAGTCACTGATTGAGTTATTCCCAGTAATTACAGTTATTAAGTCCTTATTAAGCTGTTATCAACACCTCTGCAAGCAATGTGAAGCTTAGCTTGGCCTGATTGATCTTAATCTGTGCAGAAACCTATTGAAGAGGGGTTCTCATGTCCTTGATAGTTCCTGCTGTATCAAGGAAACATGGGTGTTTGTGTCTGCTGTTCTTCAAGCAAGTCTGGGAAGATTTATGGAGACCATCTGGACCTATTTTGGTTCTTATCAGGCAACAGAGAGATTCAGATTTTTTTTTCCTTTCTTTCCAGTTCTCTTTAAGTGAGTCATCCACTAATGTTGTTTAGCCACAGCTTTCTACCTTTGCCAGAATGAGTTTCCATTGAGCAGTAGGCCAAGGTGGGGGGATGGTGCATGGACACAGCTTAATTGCATCTCCAGCTTTGTATGTTTCATACAAGAAACTTCACTGTTTTAATAATGGGTATTTCAAAATGCTTTTAGTTATTCTAAATATTTGCCCAGGTTTCAAATGCCAGAGAAATCATTCAGGAAGGATAGAAACGGGTCAAGTAAAGTTATTTTTGTAAAACAGACTGCACTTCACTTTGATTTTTTTTTTTTTTTTTTTTTTTTTTGTAGTGAGAGAAATTCATCAGAAAAAAAAGAATGGATAAAACCTGAAATTTCATCACAGGAAGGGAAATGGAACAAAACATTAGCTAGGAAATGATCAAGTTAAAGTCTGAAGACATTTGCTCAGTAGAAAATACCAAATACTGTATTAACGAAAAACTTTCGTACCCCCATATATAGGGTCAAAATGGCTCTCCAGCTTATGGATCATTCACTTTTAAAAGCTCATTTATCTCCTCAGTTAATAAATTATTTGGTTTAACAATCACTGTAGGTAGGTGGAAGATGACAGAAAAGTCACAGGTTAAAAAGCAATAGACTAACATGCTGGGTGGCTATATTTCTGTAACAAATGTTTACTAAAAACGTATAAATAACACTTATTGATGTCAAATAATATTATGTAGAACATTCAAAGGAAGGAAAGTTTGAAACTCTTAATCATTTCTTAGTGACAGCTACAGAAATCAACTGATTCCTATAATTCATCTGCATACAGCTGCAGACTTTGGTTTGTCATGAAAATCGGGTCATTTCACATGCAGACACTGGATCTACCATTCTTGACAGAAAGGTATACAAGTTGCATTCCTGTAGTTCTGTTCACATCTGAAATACCTAACATCTAAGTGAGTCTCTCTTTCCTCGTGTTTTCTGTTAAAGCATCTACAGACAAGAATCCTGATAGATGACTTTAAGTGACAGTGCAGAACTTCCTAGTATTAACACCAGAGAAAGAAGGCTCCATGCACAGTAAAGCCTCACAGTACTCAAGTTCTTATTACTACCCAAATCTCTCAGTATGGAATCACAGCCATGACACTAGGATTTCCATTCCAGGCTAATCTTGTGTTTTTAAATTGTCGTGATTTTCCCATTTTTATGACACACACACACACACACACACAAACACACCACAAAAACCTGGTATGCTTTGCAGCAGTTTTGGAACTCTTTTGGAGAAAACTAGAAACAAGAGAAGCCATTTGATTCAGAAAGTTTGAAAATTAACAACTTTCTGACTGTTCATAAAGCAGCTTGTGCACTGGTAGCTAGATATTTGCTAAAAATTGTTAAATTATGAAGTCTTTATTCACAAGTTACTTGCCAATCTTCACTTACATCCTTTAAAAAGGATAAAAATCTAGGATTTCGCATTTTGCAGTATGTGCAAAAACAATGTTAGTTCCCACTCTGTTAAGTTAAAAATAAGAGTTTTAATGTATCTTGCACTTGTGCAGTCCAGCTCATTCCCTTGCAAAGTGAAGGGATCTTTTGACATGCTCAACACAACAGACCTAGACTGGCTGGAAGAGTGAGCTCACTAGGCTGTATCAACAGAAGCATGATGACTAGGTCAGGGGAAATAATTATTTCCCTTTCTTCAGCATTTATTAGACCATATCTAGAATACTACATCTGCTTTTGTGCCCTTCCACTTAGGAAAGAAAGTTAAAAACCAGCCCACTACTTTACACACTTCCAAAGGGATTTTCAACCAATAGATGGCAATAATTTAACAATAGGCATGCGACTGGGCAGAAAAAAAGGCACTGGCTGTATCTACAGTCAACAAAGGATTCTACACAACTACAGCTTCTGTGTCTGGCACTGACCACACTTGTCTAAGTCTTCCTACTGCCAATTACTTCATGCCATTGACAGGGCCTCATGCTGCTTGGGCTATACTAATATGTACTGGGGACATGTATTAGAAACTCCTGGAAAGCTGACTGTTCATCTCTGCAAACATGCTACCACTACCACAGAAACCTGAAATACTCCATTTAAATTTACCATGTATGTACACAATGCATCATCTCTGAAAAAAAAAGAAATATGGTGAAACTCTGGGATTAAATGGATATTTCTGCTGGGAGAAGGCCCTAAAAGACCATTTTAGAGACAAACGCTTTGCTGGTAATCAAACCTCCGGGAACTACCAAGTAGTTTGTGCAGTAAACTCTTGTTTAGTGGTAGAAGTGTTTCAGTTTTCATGATAAGGTCTCTTTACACAAATAGGACCTAACAATATACTGGAGAGGCTAGAGCACTCACTCAGCACAGCAGCTGTTCCTAGGAACTGTTATTTATCAGCTGCGTGATGACTCTGCCTGGGTCACAGTACACATTTTTTTAATCCAAAGACTCTGGCCTATTACACCACAGCTGACTTGAGAACGCTTCATCTTTTACTGCAACCACAGAGAAGGAAAACAGTCCTCAGTTTGGCTGATGCCTATAAAACATTGGTTCCAGATAGCTTTCTTTGCTTGGATAAAAAATTGTGTTTGGCTTTTACAAAATTTGTTTAAGAAATGTACAAATTTTGTCAGGCAAAAAACAGTTTCGTGCAACTCCATTTGTACATAGCGTGCATTTAAGACCTCCTTGTGTTTAGACTCAGATGTTATGCAGGCATGGACACACTACATATGTATTTATAGGTACACAGAATTCATCTTGGGCATTATCAAAGACAAAAACTTCAGCTACCTGTATAGTGGAAAAGTATGAATAGATGGTATTGTTTAGTCACTGTGGTGGCTGAGTGGACAATGCACAAGGACGGGTGGCTTATTTTGTTTTCTCCCAGTTTCCAGAATTAATCTTTCCTATTTCTGGCTTGTGTCTTCTCTCTCCAAACAGAACTTTTTTTCCCCTTCACTTTTGAGAACTTCTTCATTACATGTACTATTGTTCTAATGAAAGGTTGTGATTAGATTTGTCATGCTTACAAACTTCTAAATTTGAGCATAATTTTAAACGACCCATGGTTACATATTCTTTTCAAAACTGTACAAGTTATATGTAAAGTTAATGTTTTGTTTTGGTTTGTTGGTTTTGTTTTTTTTAAATTTTGTTTTCCCTGCCTTTGGCTGCTTTGTAAGGAATATTTGTCAGGATTTTTTGACATACAGTGTTACAGTGCAGTAATTGTTTTTCTTGTGGAAAATGTATTCAGACAGATTTTAAGAGATTCTACAGATATAACATATAACTGAGCTATTGATTAAAAAAAAAATTTAAAAATTTAAGCTTGCTTTGTCTACTCATGTTTATGTAGTAGTAAAATATTTTATATACACATGCAAAAGAAATGTTTTTGACAGAAACTGGTTCCTCAAAGAAGGATTTGAGCAAGAGCTTTGAGCAAGAGCTACATTTTCAGTAAGGATTTCAGTGACTGTCTGTTTTCTTATTGACTCATTAAAAAACCACCACTTCATCTGACTGACCAGCCAGCACAGAGGAAGCTGTAAGTTTATTAGGTACTAACATAACCTTTTCCATAAAACTGTACTAAATAATTTAAGTTACAATAAATAATGATAATTTAGGTGCCTCTCTCTGGATATTCCTGATGAGAATGATTGCAAAGCATCTTGAATCTGAAATGCAAAATACAGCTGCTTTCATTCCTGGTAATGATTCATCGTTGAATAGCTCCCAAGAGGCAGAACTATAGTTCAGTGGAATCAGGAGTTATCAGTGTATTCATGAAATATCACTGCCAGGATGGAATTACTGTACTTCATGTACTCTCCTACATTAAAGGGAAGATAGTATGTTTTACTAGCTGCGATTATCTTGCCAACAGATCCTTTGCAATAGCTTGTGGCACTCTCTTTAAGAACTGCTCTACTACAACTCCTGTCCTTAATCCCACAAGCATAAACCCTAAGGCCTTAGGCAAGTATCAGATAATTAATTGGTGAGTGCCCTCTCTGGACAGGCTGTTCTTGTGTCAATGTGTCTAGTCTTACCCCGAGCATGTCCTGCAAGATGTGCCGTGCTATCCTGCTGTGTTTTCAGCAATTGCATGACCACCATTACTTGGTGCTTGCAGGGATATTTTAAGCTCTTTTAATTAAAAACAAACAAACAAACAAACCACAAAAAGAAAGTAAAAAAAGGAAGGAAAATTTTATATGTAGAACCTTATCATGAGTAAAAGTTGCTGCTGGCACAGACAGAACTCAAAAGAAGAAATAACAATATAGGAAGATGAGTTTCACTTACAAAAACTTCTAGATGCTGCTAAATACAGTGTATAACCCCAAGGAAAATTAATATCTGACAAGCACTAGACAAGCCCTAAGATCCCATCCTGAAGACCTCACAGCATGGATTCATCTAAGAATTGTGTAAGTGAAAAATTTCTGGTTTAGACAAAATATATCTATTCTGCACAAATCTAAGACAGAGAAACAATTAAAATCTCACCAAATACTTAAATATGTTTTCCCCTCTATGATTCTTCTGTTTATCTTTTCTGGGAGGATACAATCCTCACAATAACTACATAATTAGAAGGTGCTTTCAAGAACTGTTGGAAAACTCTTAGTCTTTTCAAAAATAATAAATATATAATGTAGTTAGCAAATTTCAGACAATCCATTACATCTGATAGGAAAGTCTGAAGAAAGAAGCAGAGTTCCCCAAAGAGCCAGCCATGTAACCATCTGGGATATGAAATGGTTTGCAGTGCTTTCCACTGCCAGAAAGAGACTATCTGCAAAATGAATGAGGTGTTCCCTAGTGAAGACAACCACAGTTAGTCACCAAAATATTTTCCTGACTATGAAAGTATAATGTGGTTTTAAAATGTCTAACTGATAATAGTAATAGCAGTTTCCTATTTGGAATATGGATGGTTTTTCACAGGAATAAATACAATAATTCTACATAGATCTTTGATTTCATACCACAGATGGTACTTGAGCAACTTCACAGGAAAACATAAAGAATATTTGATTTTTTAAACGTTTTTTATTTTTTTTTAATATTTGTGAGCCTGAAAGCTTACAAGAAGTTGTTGAAAGTAATCTTGACTGGACTGTAGCATGGTTTGAGGAAACAGAAGCTGCTATCTCAGATACAGAAGACATAAGCTGCTAATACTAATTTAGTCTTTTACACACTTGACACCATCCCTGTGCTATTTAGGTATTCCTCTTATTGGCATCCTTTCAATTTGCCTCCTGTTCCTTTCCTTTTCTACCACCAAAGTGTGAGCTAGTCACAGTGGCTTTAATGACAGCTTTGCCACTGAATTTAATGATCGTCTGGTTCTTTTCCCCTTATAATCTTTAATAATTTGCTTGATGCTTTTTGGTATTAGTGTTTCTGCTGCCCTTCTTATCTTCCCATGAAGCAGTTCAGTCCCCAGCTAATGTGCTTTAAAACAATCTTCCAGTATTTCAGTAAGTCCAAACACATTTTTTAAAAAAATGCGGATTTTATTAATAAGGAAATAAATAAAGACATCACACCCTCCAACCAAAAAAAAAAAAAAAAAAACCAAAACATACCCCACTTTACTACTCTTTCTTGTTCCTGGGATCATAATTTTGGTGGAATCAAAGAGTCTTCTTCCTTTCCCCTTCCCTGTAGACTGTACATATTCTGCCATCTTCACGTGTTTCTCACTGTCTTCATTCCTAAGCCTCAGCCACTTTGTAGCCACTTTTCCCTCTGATTAGATCAAATCATAGAATCATTAAAGCTGGAAAAAGTCTTTAAGATCATTGTGTCTAACCACTAATCTAAGATAGTTTTTCTCAGTCTACCTGCAACTGAACCTCTACAGAATATCCAAGATTAAACTATTAAAATTCTTTTTTTTCTGTCTCAACGTTGCTAACACTTGCCTTTTTCTCAATCCATCTACCTTGTGTATTCCAACTCCAAAGTTAAGCTCCTTATACTTGTATACAAAGCAAATGGAATGTGCTGCTTTCCCTTCACAGCATTTATTATTGCATTTCCGAAATACTAACATTAATTTAGCCGTTTATAATTTCAAGTTTTTCATATCTTACATTAGCCATCCCATTTCATTTCATATTGTTTTGCTTAATCTGTTCTGGTTTTTTTTTTTTTTTTTTTCTTCTGGCAGCTCTTCTATAAAAATTCATTACAAGAGTACTATGTCTTCTGATTTTGACTCTGTCTCTACAGTTCAGAATCCATTTGTATGTATGCACAGGAATTACTATAGCATTGATGAACAGCTACATCTCTCTCAAACATACTTCACTTTACTGAATTATATTCCATCCTTTTACCAATCCTAATTATACTTCTTTCAGTCTTTTATTTCTGACTGCTGAACACTACCCGTGTGACAAATACTGAAAGTGCACAGAAAAAATAATATGCAAGTCTTCTATTTTTCTTGCTTTCCTTCATGTTGGAGTTTTGTAGCATTAATTCCCATGTTCACTTCCATGAGGAAGACTAGCTTTTCATTCTATTTATGTTGTCATCTCTTGGGGACATTGGGCAGAAACTTGTTATTTAGAAAAGGTCGATCGGATCCATAAATCCCAAGGAACTACAGTATTAAGGCTTATATCCATTTAGCCCATTGTATTTTCAGCTCTGCAGGAAGCCCACAGGAATAGCTGGCATACTTTCGCAGACAAATCTTGAGCATTGAAGTCTTGAAATTGGGTCTTATTTTAGTGCTCCATAACAGCATTTCAGACCTATACAAAGAAAGTCTAAAATGTTCACAGGTTCATCAGCCATTCTTTATGAAAAGCTATTACCAGAACGAGTGACCTAAATTTAAATGCATTAAAAAACCTGAGGATGAGGTTTCCCTTTCCCCAATATTTCAACTAATTTATAGTTTGTAGCTTCTTGCTTTCTTGACCAAAGCCATTGTTTGCTTGATGATAAAGACAATGCTTCTACAGAAAAGTAAATTACCATCAGTAAAACTGTAAGCTAGGCAGCTGCCTGATTGCTTCCCCAAGAAACATATGAAGAGGAGGGAACCATGCACTTCGTACATTCAGTGCAGAGCTGACTAACAAGCCAAACTGCAACTAGCTTATTTAACTACCCCAAGGAAACATCATTGACTGAATTTACAGAAGTCCTTGAATATTACATTAATAAGAAAACCATGTTCACCATCTAAATAATTCAGAAATGAGATATAGAACCTGTTCCCCTGAATCAACAACTTTTAGAAAAGTATGAAAGTTGTGCCATAACATGATCTGTGAAACAACCTTGGTAGTCTTTATGTTGATCTCAACTTGGTCTCAAGCAGGAGCAATTCCATATCAGAAGTCTGTTTAAATACTGATATTATCCTCACTTCCCACCAAATTCAGGTTGTTTGCAAAAAAATTACTAGTTTGATATGGCATTATCACGGAACAGTCACATTATTTTCAGTAAGCACTGCCAGGAAAGTATCTGGCACTGGATTATTTTCTAGTACTATACATGAATGTTAGTCCTTTTAGCAAGGTGGCAGATAAACTGCCAAAAAAAAATAAAAAGCCAATACAGAAGCTCTATAGCTGCACTAGCATGACACTGTAGTCAAGACCACCTGCCAGAAGCATCACACCACACCAGCTAGCTTCTGGCCAAAGTCAAGCACTGACAGGCAGTTCAAGTAATGACAGAGGAGTTCTTGTCTTTATTTGCTAGTGTTGACATCCCTGTGCCTGGCATAACAAGTCTTCTAATGCTTTTTTAATCTATGGAATACTTGTATCCTCATTTCTTCTATACAGAATTTTCAAAGAAAGCTCAGAATGTGAAAAAATTATTTGAACAGGTACCTAATACCTGTTGCTTCTCAGTGAGAAGACCTGCAGCACTGTGGAAATAAGAATGTCAATGTTAATTTTGTCATATGTCCATATTGAATCTCTTTTTTTCTTTTTTCTTTTTGTTTTCCCTTTTCTCTCTACCTATGTCCCAACTCAGATGTGTGGATCACATTTAGATTGACTGTGCTGCATGTTTGAGACTTATTTTCCTTTCAATGACATCACCAAAATTATCTTTTCTCCCCAAGAAATATTACCAAAACTTATATATAACTCATAATACCTAGCTGTACATCTACTTAATTAATACTGCAGAGCAACAGTGAAAACTGGGTAAAATCAAATATTAAAAACAATGGCTTTTACAAATACATATAAAGTGACATGATCTCTTTGTTATTGGTAAAGGTGTTACTTGCAATAACCTCATTTTGCCCTGGATATTTAAACTGTGTTTAGGACAGACATTGGATGACTGCACCAGATGTGTCAAGGACTATAAAGAATTTCTCATGGTTCTTTAAAATAATTTTCTCATGATCTTTTGAAAGAACATCTGGGCTTGCTTATGCAGATATGTTGAAGAAACACTCAATTAGCTATGTGAAGCTAATGAGCCAAAGTTAAAGCATATACCTCTATAAGAGAATTTAAGGTGCTGTAGCTCATGACCACTAATCCTCCACCAATCATAGTTATATTTTTCTAAATATTTTCTCACTGGGCTAGCTACATTAAGAAGAATCCTGTACTCCACTGAATTCTATCAATTTTCATAAAACAGGCACTAAAATCTCATCAATTGCACTACCCAAATCACAGAAATTCACTTTTTGCACTCTTTCTCCTCTAGTAAGTAGAAGATGACTCATCAAAATTCTGTATACTAATATCAGAAAGTGAGAAACAAGATATTTTTATTAGTTGCACTAATATAACCACATCAAAACCATTTCACATTTTTCTTTGCAAAGCTGAAGTTCTAGAACAGAGGACAGAACAGTGTTTACCCACGTTACAAAAGAAAGAAAAAAAGAAAAACACATATCCAAATCCATTCAAACACCAAGCTTCTTGGTCTGCAATTTTATTGCTTTAACGACATTTTTCTTTTCATGTTTCTCTCAAAACAGTGATCCCAAAAAGCTGAACTCAACAGAGTCCACTGAAATATAATATTCATTTAATTATTTCATTCTGAAAAAAAGCCTTGTGTTTTCATGGACACAAAAAAATCCAAAAGGCGGTATGCAATGCTATACAGCAGTGGAAAATTATACTGTTAGATAATTAGATACAATTTTGGTGTTACAGAGATAAGTGTGTTCCACAAAATGTAAAAGAATTACCAGTCCTAATAAATAAAATATCTCTTATGAGTAATAGAATTTGGGGTTCAGAAAAAACAGAATGGTGGCTTCAAGAACTCACTATCCACACAAAAATAAACATACAGAACTCTTTTTACTTAATTGACAGTTCTCATATATTTTTCCTATTGTATTCACATATAGTCTATGTAATTTTCATTTCTGCATTTAATACCTGTCTTGCTTGTACTGCTTTCATGAAACCTATGATTCATAATACTATGCTGACATTTGAGAAAAGAAAAAGAATAAATAGTCACTGAGGTCTACCTCTCTAAAATGAAATGCATCTTGGAAATACACGCTTATTCTTCCTGGCAAGAGAAATGCACATTTGTTAGCAACAGCTGTTTGACTAACCAGATGTATTAAAAATTGAAGCACCGATGGGCAGTGCTGTGTTTCCATACAGGAAGATATGGGGAGTACCAGCACAGTGACTACGAAATAAAATATTTGACATTGACTATGAAATAAAATATTTGACTTGAAAAATGACAAGGATGATGAAAAACCCCATACTTTTTCCACAAGCTGCTGCTTGGGTTTTGCCAGCATGATGGTAATGTACAAGAGACACCTTTTTAAAAAAACCCAAAAACCAAAAAACAAATAACAACAAAAAAAATCCCCAAACAAAACAAAAGAAAACAAAAATCCCAGCATGATTAAACTTTTCAGAGTTTTGCACTAGACATGCAACAGAATAGATTTCCGAACCCAGAATATTACATTTTCATATTGGAATGGAAAAATTATTGTTTCAATAGACACTTGCATTCTTTTTAAACCGACCTCAGTAGTCTGAGATTCAGGACACATTATAAGAGAATATTTCAAAATACGGATATGACTAGAATATGAGGTAAACGAAATAGATCTCACAAAGATATATTGCACCAGAGTAAGTGGGCATTTTTCATAAGACAAATGGTATTCAAAACAAAGGAAATTAAATAGATCTGTTCTTTCAAACTTCTACCAAAGTATTTAACATTGCATCACATCATATACTGCTGGATTTCATATACAAAAGTAGTTAGGTGGAGGGAAATTTGGCTAAATGGGAGGTAACTAGTGCCTTCTAAGAGGAAGCAGGACTCCCTGTAAGTTCTAAGGCAAATTTTAATAATGTTAGTACTAATTAAACTGTGGAACTCAGTGCAGTAAAGCTGGGAACATTGTCAGCAGCTGGGAACATTGCATCTATAGATGCAGCAAAGTGACCCATCAAATTTGATATCTCCATAATAGGTATGACAGAAATGGGACTAAGCCAAGTGCAAGAAAAATAAACCCATGGCACTTTGGGAATAATAATAAGAAAAATCTCATTAGTTAAAATCAGAGAAAGATTAAAATCTGGATGCTATTGGCAATAACAGTAAGAACCATTAAGACCAGTTGATGCAGTGTTGGAAACTTCCCCATATTACTGAAAAAGCAGAGAGTGGGTTGCTCTTGTTCAAGAAAAATGGATTCAAAAAAGGATAGACTGAAAAATTTTCAGAATTAGAGGAAAACAGTCAATGAATTTACAAGGTGAAAACAAAATTTTGCTTGTTCAATCTGATGAAAGATAGTCTAAAAAGGTTGTCAAGTAAAGGCTAAAGCTATAACAAGAGGAAATAGGTGCAAACTACCATGGAAAAAAATGATCCTATGAACTCATGAAGATTTACAAACATTGGGGGGCAAGGAAGGGCAGGATTTGATCCATTTAAGAGCCATTTATTCCACTTTATTCATAGTGGTTGAACGAAAAAACATGAAGCCCATGCTCATTGACGGGAGTACTCTTCAAGTTCTGTGCTACATGTAAACAGCAGCACGTAGGAGCACAGAATTTCAAAACAAAATTTTTGAGTTTTCAAACTGAGAAGAGATCCTGTGTAAAAGAATAAGGAAGATGTGGATAAGTTTTCTGGTTTGTTTGAGTGGTTCTTAATGGCACAGAATCAAGTTGAAGGCCTGTGGCCAGCAGGGTTCCATAGGGATTGGTTCTGGGGCCAGTCTTTTTCAATGTAGAATTGTAACAGTTGGAAAAGGCCTTTAAGATAATCGAGTCATCTTTGTCTTCATCAGTAACTTGGATGAGGGGATTGAGTGTATCCTCAGCAAGTTCCTTGATGACCCCAAACTGGGAGGACTGGCTGATTCCCCAGAAGGCTGTGCTGCCACTCAGTGAGATCTCGACCAGCTTGAGAGTTGGGCAGAGAGGAACCTCATAAGGTTCAACAAGGACAAGTGCAGAGTCCTGCAGCTGGGAAGGAACAACCCCATACACCAGTACCTGCTGGAGAGCTGCAGAGAGCAACTTGGGAGTTCTGGTGGGAAGCAAACTAACCATTAGCCAGCAATGTGCCCTCATGGCCAAGAAGGGCAACGGCATTCTGGGATGCATCAAGAAGAGTGTGGCTAGTAAGTCAAGAGAGATTCTCCTCCCCATCTACTCTGCCCTGGTGAGGACTCAATTTGAGTACTGTGTCCAGTTCTGGGTTCCCCAGCTCAAGAGTGAACTTCTAGAGGAAGCCCAGTGCAGGGCCACTAAGATTATCAGAGGACTGGAGCATCTTTCTTGTGAGGAAAGGCTGTGGGCTGAGCTGGAGAAGAGTGAGAGGGGAACTTATCAATGCTTATAAATACTTAAAGGATGGGGTATTGAGAGAATGGGCCCAGTGCTCTTTCTCTAGTGTTAGTTACAGGAAAAGGGGCAATGAGCATAAGGTGGAACGCAGAAAGTTCCACTTGAACGTGAGAAGAAACTTCTTTCCTGTGAGTGTGAGGGAGCTCTGGCACAGGCAGCCCAGAGAGGTTGTGGAATCTCCTTCTCTGGAGGTTTTCAAAAGCTGTGTAGACACGTTCCTAAGTGACCTGACTGAGGTGAATCTACATCAGCAAGGGGTTGGACTAGATGATCTCTAGAGGTACTTTCCAACTCCAACCATTCTGTGATTAACATTTATATTGCTGAGATGGCAAATTTGAGGTTATTATATTGATCACTTTTTAGTGAGATTGTTAATTTACAGAATCTTCATTTTTACCAGTTTCAGCTGCAAAAAGTTGCAAATATTGGACAACTCCATAACAAGAAGACACTACTGCTGTTCCACAAATTGACCACAACCTATTTGCTTAATTAACTCAGAAGGCCAAGGCATACAGAAATGCAAACATTTTACTTGGTATCTGGGAGGCAGAAGAATCTTTGGGTCATGCTGAATATTGTTTGCCACATTTGTTGTTATTATATATCACTCCTTTATGGTTAATTTAATAAACTGCTCTTAACTTACACTAACCAAAGATCTAATCATTATAAGAAGAAGAACTAATATATAATTATAGAACATCGAGCTTCTTTTTTCAGAGTAAAGCATTCATTGTTTTCTCTGTTCCTGACTAAAGTCTCTTCCCACTTCCCATCTTACAGTGTTAATTGTCTATCGTCTTTATTTTTAGCCTTTTATTATTTTCATTTATGTTTACATGGAAAATCTGAAGATATCTGTTTTGGATGAAGAGTGAAAACCAAATATAATTTTCATATTGAGGCAGAATCCTCCAAAGCTATAAAAGGAAATCAAAACAGCTAAACATATCTATTAACAAAACAGTCATTCCCCAAGCTTGCAGTGTTGACTTAATTTTTCTCCCATCAGAAATCACTGGAGGACAACAACTTCCACAAAATCAAACTAAAACCCAAGCAAGTGCTTCTATTTTAAGACTTTACACTGAACAACAGCACAGAAACGTCTACTCCTGTGTTTATCCCCTGGCATTGACACATTGTTTTCTGTTGGTTTACCTGTTCTTTTCCTATTTTTTTTTTTTTCAACAGCAACTATTTATCTGCACCAGCAGATGTATTTTCATTACTTAGAACTCAATGGCTGACATTATATTAGCCATGTTACTGTTTCTTAGATATTTCAGAGAAATTCAGATGCTGTTCTAAGTAAACAAACAAACAAACAACAACAAACCTCCCCCCAGTTGCTGTTCTAGGTCCACAACTCTCAGTTTTTTCCAATAATACTGTTAAATGCACAGTTATTAGGCCAGCTTTTCCTAGAAATTGCAGGTATCGCTTTACTGTCTGTCCTACGAACATGCATAGAACATTTCCCTTTTCTAACTACTACTGTCATACTATACTCCTTTGATACATAGTTTTCAAGAGTTTTCATTTTCTCCAGTCATGTCTATGAGGCCAATCACTACACAATTATATATTTTTTACTTATTTCTGCTGGTCAGTTATAATTTTTGCCATTAGAAAGCAGGACAGTAGTCATTAATAATGTGCTACAACTTCTTAACCTCTTCATCTTAGGAAGTATACCAGTGCTACCAATGGATAGAAACTATTCTGAAGTAAGATAATACTAAAGTGTTATAAAGAATAAATCGGTTACTATCTCTGCACTGGATTGCATCACCAAGTACTTCAACTTTTTCTTTGTTAGCAACTATTTACATTAAAAATTAGTCACAGCCTCAAAAAAAGATAACAGTGGATGTAGGCATTTCCCAGACTGTGCCCTGTAGCACTACTCAGTCATAGCAATGACTCATTTTATGGCTTTTTCCAGTCACAGGAGGTGTGAAAATTATGACCACATTCACTTAATTTCAGAGGATTCTCTCTCACACAGTATAATCCCTTGACTACTCTAAAGAAATTTGACTACTCTAAACAAACGAAACGTTAAGGATCAGTACTGCTGAAAAATAAAAGCCCTGAAGCAATTAAACAAGCTTATTAACATTAACTACTTACGCATGCAGTGCCTCTTCCTGGATTGTAATGAGAATGAAAAGTGTGTTTTGGTACTGAACCCAGGGACAGCATGGCCAGAAGACTTTTTTTGTAACAATTCAAGAAGCAATAGCCAAAGGTTTCCAGTATACTGTTCTTAAAGTTAATTGACTGGCTTCATGCCTTAAGAACTCTACTGATTTGGGGACTTCACGTAAATCTTGTGCAAGAGCCTCAAAATCACCTTTGGGCATGAAAAGATTAACTGGGAATGGAAGATGAGCATTTGCCATGATGGTCAATTTCAGGAGCAAAAATCAAAGCCAGTAATGAATACTTTGATTTGTGCTAGTCATACTGACAGTCTTGCAGAGTGTGCGTGCAGGAACATTAGACAGATAAGCACCCATGTGTTGCTCTGGTGAATAGTTTTTTTTTCTTAGAACTATGGTACCACAGAGTCCAAGTTTTGATGCAGGCAATATAAATAAGTTGTGAAACATGAGCGAAAGCAACTAGAGAGATTTTAGGACAGTTGAAGTCCAGTCTATGCTTTGTTTCAAAATTAGGGTTATATAACATGAAAAAACCCAAATGTTTAATATCTTAGAATGCAGTAAATTCAAAGTGATTGCACCATTCCTTAATTATTAGCTCTCTCTCTAATAATATGCAATTAGTTAGTCATAATCCAAGACTATTTCATGTAAGCATTCATATATCATTTATATATTATTGAGCCACTGATGGAAGTGACTACATTAATACTATCCTGCAGTTGTTGATGTGTGCAAGAAAATGCCATATCAGCAAGTAAATCACTGAAGATTCGAAGCATTAGAAAATGTTTGCCTTAGAACAGGGACAGGAGTGAAGCTTAAGAGTTTCTCATCACTAGGAGGTTAAAACACAGCTGTTTACTTCTGGGTTGCTTAAGCAGCTACATATGATCTTCAGTGTAAGTTTTGAAGCAAAGAATGAACTTTGGCTACTGATCCAGAATTTCACATTCATACAATGCTTTAACTACAATAATAGCTTCATTTATCATATAGGCCATTGGCCAATATTCCACAATCTTTCTGGATTCCTGTAAATCTATTACTAAGTGTTCTTGAACATTGCCAATGGGGTGGATTAGGATAGTATTATGCAATTCAGAACAAAATGGTAGACTAGAGTATTAACATAGATAAACTGAAGCTTAAACAAGATTCACAGAGTTTATACACGTTGTATTTTTGGTAATACTACTCATACTCTCATGGAATCCCATTAGACAAGGTGCTGAGTCCTCACAGACACAAGACTTATGTTACTACTTCAGAAACAAGTTTGCTGCTTGGTTATCATTAAAAATTAAGATTCTATCATTAAAATGTAACTGATAAATGCTAATACTTCTTAAACAAAGACTTCATCTCAAGGCCTATTTATGTTAGTCATTGTAAGTCATTCTCCATTTTCTGCAAGGGACGAACACTTGATAACCACGTCAAAAAAATCCCAAAACCCCAAACAAAATCCTTCCTGTAGTAAGCTACGAAGTACCACAGTACACCAGCATGGAACTCTCACATCCCGGAGGATTATACTTAAGCAGTATTAGAAAGGTTTCCAATGATTGAGTTCAGCGCTGCAGTTCCCTGAAAACTGTAACTGATAATAAAAAGATTTTTAAATGTATCTCTGCATAGCTCTTTCTAGTGCATTGCAAAACAAATGTGTTAACAGCTGCAATAAAATAAACAGAAAATTTCCTCTATTCTCTGCTTTTAATCAAGCAGAGCTAAAAAATAATCAGTATTTTCCAGAAACAACCCATCTTCCTGTGTTTATGCTTTCCTTAAGCCTTCTATTTCCTGTATTTTTGCAGCATAAATTATCTTTATGTAAAAACGTGATAGTGCATGATTACTTCTCTTTTGTTTGGTATTGACCTCTATCGCCTTCTATGTTTGCGCAAAAATGTGATTCTAGTTATTTACATTAAAAATCACCAAATTCCATGCAATGCCTATTTTACTTTCTAAGTAGCCAATATACTTGTTTACTATTGCAAATTTATTTTCAAAGAAATGCAGATAACATTTCTTAAGCACTTTTATCCTTGTTCTCTTACTTCTACTTTTCTTTTTTTCCTTTTTTTAATAAGTACAGTAACTCTTGCACTCAGGAAGCTAAATCAAATTCTGTTGTTTAGCTCTCCCAACCATTATGTCACAACTCCACTGGAGCCACTGCACAACTACATCAGTTGTTCCAGGTCACAGAATCACAGAATTGTAGGGTCTCCAAATAAAATACAAAATGCTAATGCAGTCTAGCTTCAGGTTTAGGTGGTTCTTATAAGATGCAAATTGTTCCTTTCTTGCCGTCTTCCAGTTATTATCCTTTCTCCCACTTAGGTACAGGAGCATAGAAAACAAACACCAAAGCAAGGTGGGATAACAAGATGATGTGGTTCAACTTCTGCCTTATGTGGAGGAGGAAGAACTCATGTACAAAAAGTTCCCTCTTCATAAACACTCAAAGTAAGTTGAATATATGGTGGTATATCTCATCATATTCTTTGTAGACCACAAGCTTCTCCTTAATACCTTAAATTTATTAATATTGCCTTTCTTGAAGAGAATTAAATTTGTGCAACATATTACTACTGCAATCCATGCAGAATGTACTTGCAGTCTAGGATGAACTGTATTTCACCACTACCCTCATGGTTTTTACACCTCTCTGTGATTTTACAATTGTCTTGCAATTCGAATGAAGGCGACTCTCTGCTCCCACAGCAAAAGGGCAAGGGTATGAATGGTGCAAGTAAGATTCAGTAGGTGTAATGGAGGCACTTAATCGCCTTAACCAAACTCACAGTAGTTTGGTAGAGGCTCCAAAGGAGATAAAAGCTTGAACTGTAACCAGTACAAGAACTTCTCTAGATAAACGAATAAAGTGACCTAGTCAACACCAACACATTTGAGCTTGGATCACCCTCATATAATTAACACATAAACAGCAGGTAGTTTTTCAAGACTCATTTACCAAAGAACAACAAAAGTTGCGGGTACATACCTTTCCTATTGCGTGCAATTTGACTATTAGTCACCTACTTCATCTCCTAAATATTCCTACCTAAATAAGCCCTCTTTGAGATCTTCCTGCTAGGCAGAGTGGTTGCATGGCAGGGATCTCCCCTTGATCTGGGATGACTCTGAGGGTTACTCTTTGAGGCAGAGAGACCTTTTACCAAGGCCAGATCATTGCATGAGCCTGATTTGAGTTCTACATGAATTGCAACTGGACTGCACAGCAGGTGACTCTCCCCTTGAATAAAGATGTCTCTCAAAGTTTGAGATTCTTTACCAGATACAAAAAGATTCTTCTTTAAGTAAGATGGTACTCATAACAGATCCTCTGTAAGAAGTCAATAGCATCCTGAATTTACACTAATGAAATCTAGGTATTAATTTAATTATACACAAGCCTTTGATCAAGTCTGAGACTAAGTTTGGATCCTGCCACACATAGAATCCCTGTCTGAGAAGGAGTTTAGAAAGAAACAGGGTCCATCCTAAACCTCATGACTCAAGGTGAAGGTCTCCTTTTTCCTTTTGTGTCTCTACTCTCTGTGTAAATAATTCCAGCTCAGTGCTAACTTATCAGATATCAGGGGGACATAACATGGATTCACCAAGGGGAAATCCTTCTTGACCAAACTGATAGCTTTCTACGAGGGCATTACTGGCTGGCTAGATGAGAGGAGAGCAGTGGATGTCATCTACCTTGTCGTCAGCAAGGCTTTTAACAGTTTCCCATAACATCCTCATCAGAAAGCTCAGGTAGCATGGTTTGGACAGTGAGGTGGATCGAGAGCTGGCTGAATGACAGAGCCCAGAGGGTGGTGATCAGTGGCGTGGAATTGAGGTGGAGGCCTGTGGCCAGTGGAGTTCCACAGGGACTGGTTCTAGGCCCAGTCCTATTCAACATCTTCATCAATGACCTGGATGAGGGGACAGAATGTTCCCTCAGCAAGTTCCCTGATGGCACCAAACTGGGAGGACTGGCTGATTCCCCAGAAGGCTGTGCTGCCATTCAGTGGGATCTCAACTGGCTTGAGAGTTGGGCAGAGAGGAACCTCATGAGGTTCAACAAGGACAAGTGCAGAGTCCTGCAGCTGGGGAAGGAACAACCTGATGCACCAGTACAGGCTGGGGATTGACCTGCTGGAGAGCAGCTCTGCAGAGAGAGACCTGGGAGTCCTGATTGACAATAAATTAAACATGAGCCAACAATGTGCCCTCATGGCCAAGAAGGCCAATGGTATCCTGGGATGCATCAAGAAGAGTGTGGCCAGTAAGTCAAGAGAGATTCTGCTTCACCTCTACTGTGCCCTGGTAAGGCCTCATTTGGAGTACTGTGTCCAGTTCTGGGCTCAGGGACTTCTGGAGAGAGTCCAGCATAGGGCAACCAAGATGATCAGGAGGCTGGAACATCACCCTTATGAGGAAAGGCTGCAGGAAATGGGGCTGTTTAGTCCAGAGGAGACTGAGGGAGGATCTCACTATTATTTACAAATGTCTAAATAATGGATGTCAGGAATGTTGGAGCATCACTATTTTCTGTTGTATGCAGTGATATGACAAGGGTTAATGGAAGAAAAGTTCTCTTTAAACATAAGGAAAAACTGTTTAACTGTTCAGGTGAGGAAGCCCTGGCACAGGTTGCCCAGGGAAGGTGTGTAAACTTCTCTGGAGGCTTTCAAAACCCGCCTAGACGTGTTCCTGTGTGACCTGATCTAAAAAACAAGTGAACCTGTTTTTGGTAGTGTCGTGATTGGACTAGATGGCCTTTAAAGGTCCCTTCCAACCTCCACGATTCTGTGATTTTTCTTTGCATGTTTATTCTGTGTAGCAAGTAACAGAGTAAACCTTGCCCTTGTATTCTGTTAAATTACACTTCTACAAATTCATATTAAAGTAAATTTTGTTAATACCTTTGAAGATATGTCTTTAAATGATCTAAATTACTCATTCACAACAGTAGAAAGACTATCCACCGAGGAAAAGCAGATCTGTGGTTGCACTATTCCAACTTCAGTGATTGTGCAATGCAGTTACCAAACTGACATAACTGTAATCCAGTCTTGAATTGAGATTAGTGTGGACAGAGAGCCTGCTGGAAGCACAGTCAGCTCTAACAAAATACAGCAATCTGGTCTTGGAGTTGGCTGTTGGACATATTAAGAGCGTGCAACTGCTGCAGATCTTCCTTTTTAGGGCTTTCATCAGTCAAAACTTCATCAGAGAGAAGTACACAGACCACATGTCCAAAGAGATGACATCTGGAATACCAGAAATTTTGTTTCAAGACAGAGTTGTGCAAAAGAAGAGCACATTGAAACACTGACTGGTTTTTTTCCCTTGGTGTGAAGAATCATGCTCTGTGCTACAGTTTTTACTGATTAATATGTTGGCTCCTTGTAACTTTTCTTCCCACTTTTATCAGTTTCAATGTACAACCTACAATTCATTATTACACTGTGTATACAAAATTACTTGTAAGAAATGGTATTACTGAGATATTGTCAGTTAAAAAACCCTGTTTACTTAAAGATACATTTCCTCAAGGACAAGAAAGGTAATCTTAATGCATACAGAAAAACTAATTGAAAAGATAGGTGCTTGATATTACATTAAAATTTTTTAAAGTTTTAAACTACTGAACAGAACAGGTGGCAAGGAAAGAATAAGCTATTATTAAAACAACTTAGAACTATAATTTACCTATACACAAACAAACCCAGAAAGATTAAAATAAGCATAATATTAGGTGATATACAAGGTTTTCCTTCTTTCTGTAACGGTGGAACTAAAAAAAGCTGTTTTGATTCTCCTCTTGTTCCACTATGAAGCTTCTGGAGGAATCAATCTTATTTGTACAACTATGCTTTATTTATAGGTGCACTCATACAGAATCATAGAACCATAGAATGATAGGGGTTGGAAGGGACTGTTAGAGATCACCTAGTCCAATCCCTCTGCAAAAGCAGGTCAACCTAGATCAGGTTGCATAGGAACATGTCCAGGTGGGTAATAAAGCATGTAATAAATGTATTTGCGTAATTTTAGAAAGCAACCTAGAAAAAAATAGGACTCCCAGTCTATGTCACTACTGATGTAATACAATACAAGGATTCTTTTGTTTAGTGGAGTAGTGATGTTGCAGTGAAAGCAGTAAGGGTAACATCTCAAACTGTTACTGGCACAAGATTGTGTTATTTTCTAATTTAAAAGAATCTCTGACTTAGTTATCTACTACATTTCTAATTACTAAATCTTTACAAGTATGACTTAAATACATACACTTGAAATTTGAGTCTGGTGTCATTTGTACAGTGAAATCCTAAGTAATTCCAGTTGCTTAAGATATCATTATCTTTAATGCAGCAAATATATAAAGCTAACTAGATTTATCTTCTGCTTTTTTTGTCGTGGTTTTATACTTGTTCAGTTTTTGGGGATTTGTTTAACCCAACAAATAGCTGACTTGTCATTATGCTATATTTCTAGTCTTACTTTAGCTGCAATTAATTTCTAAATGAGCTCTGATAAGAAATAGGATAAGGAAGTATTTGAGATTATATGAGAAATAAAATAATATTTAAAATTCAGAGGAGAAGGAAGTGTGCTGAGTATTAACTGCAGTTTATCAATCTATCACTAAAAACATAGAAGTTCTTTTGTACTGAAGACTACGTAAGGTACTTAGGGACCTCCAGTATAAATAATGATCAGGTCAGTAAGAAAAGGGTATACAAATACTAAATAATAATAATATTAAACATTATTGGGGATAAGCAATGCAATTTATATACCAATTATTTGTGATTTTTTTTTTTAATTTCAGAATCCAATAAGATCAACAGCTTCATGTTTACTATTACCATCTAAAATATGACTAAAAAGTTGGATAAAATAGAAGGATACATTTTCTCTCCAAAATGTATTTTTAAAAGGCTTTTTAAAAACACAAACAAACAAACAAACAATCTAATTTTTGTTGTCATTGCTTCAGTAGTACTGGTTTATTGGGGTTTGGGGTTTTTCCCCACCAGAAAAGAAAAAGAAACTTATTGAACTATATTGATGCAGCTGATTGCTCTGAAAGCATGTATCATTCTAACATTAAATCACTTTCTAACACTAAATTTCTAACAAAACTCTCTGAAGCTAGATAGCTAGAGTACAGAAGTCTAATTAATATATATAAAATCCACTGAAATATTTCCAGATGTCTCACAGTTCTATGCTGTGATTAACTGCAGTGGAAGAATTCATATTGTATTTCCAAAAGTAGCTCACAGAAGTAATGTCAGAGAAAAGCATGCATAAGAGGAGCTCACATCCTATGAGATGTTTATGCATGATGTTATCTGGTCATGTATGTTCTTTGTTTATAGAGAGTGTCTAGGATAGATCTATAAAAAATTAGTGAATTTTGTGAATTTCCTTATTATTTTGACACTGTAATGCTTTGAAATACATAGCATTTCTTATTTTTAAAGTCTACCTACTGTCTGCAGACCACCTGTTCTACATAATTGTTATCTGAACAGAAGCGGAAGGATACCTTTCACGTAACTGAAGTACCAGAAAATGTTAAAATGAAACCTTTTTCACAGCTTTAAATTTAGTCAGATTTTGTTTGCTTGAGACAAAAGAGTGAACATGCACATTATTTTCCACTGTGCATGTACTATGAGATGAGAAACTGTAAAAAAGGTTTTTCTCCATGATTTTTGAAGTCAAAGATCAGAGCTGAATAAAACTGCAGAAGGTGGCATAAAAATGGCATTGAATATGATGGTAGGTTGGCACTTGGCAATGTAATGACTCATACTGTCTCATACATATTTTTGGAGATACTGAAGAGATATTTTCGAAATGCAGTAGAAACAGATCAGATCTTCATAAGGACATATTTTTTCATTGCTATAGGCTCAGCTCAGATGGATTAATTCAGGATAAATAGCACTGTAAGGTCCAGAGAGTCCTTCCAAAAAAAAGATTTGTACCAGAACTCAGTACTGCTCATGAGGAAGAGGGTAGTCCTTCACAGTAAAATAAAGTGAAGAAGAAACAAAAAGTGATTTTGTGGAAGGTCTCTGGCTCTCTGAGACAAACCTATAAAAATCAATCTTTACAACAGGACACTGTATATGATGCTGATTTTTTTTTCTCTAAAAACAATACTTGCTCACAGATGTTAGGTTTCTGAATGGAATTCTTTTTCTGGTAGTTCTGAAAGCCATCTTGTGGACATGGCATTTCATTGCTGTGACTCAAAATTATTTTGATAAAGGGACAAATTCTGACCTCACAGCTATATCAGTCAATAGTAATGCCATGGAAAACATCAGCACTACTAGTTTCAAGTGAGTTAAATAGTCAAATTTTATAAAACAAAGCTCCTATTCAAGTTGTATAGTTATTCTGCTTATATTAAAATTGAAAACAGATATATTTTTTGAAATGGTTGATTATACACATGACTAAGGCTTCCAAACGAAGGGATTCTCACCTTTAACCAAATGCCGGCTTCCTCGCAAGGCTAGGTGATGGTTCCAGCTGTTGTGCACTTATTAGAGCTGCCCAGTACTCAATGTTAATCAGGCACCTAATGAGGCAGTTTTCAGTAAACCCTGAAACCTCTGCTGAAACAGCCTTGTCATTTATAACAGAATGCTATTATTGCCCCAAAGACCTGAAGGAATAATCCAATGTATCTTTTCCTGTTTTGCGTACACAATCCAAACAAGTGAATAGGAATTTGGTAAGGAGAGTGAGGCAAGGGATGGACACTAAAAAAACTGAGGAGAAAATAGAAAGATACTTTAAAAAGGACTGATATGGCATAAATAGATGCACATCAGAACACTCACAGAACAACAGTGTAGCATAATCACCCTTCTCCAGACTTCATGGCAAATTTTGAAGGATTCAAGATGATGACTCCTTTATAACAGACACACGAATGCACATTCGTTATATCAGTTAAGTACAATGGTTTTTACCATATTGTGAAAAAGCTTTTTTTCCCCCTTTCCATACTCTTAGTTGTAATTCATGTGAAAATATTAATTTACTCAGACTATTTTAAACACTCTCTTTGGTTCTAAAAGGAATGGTATGTTGTTGAAGGTCCACATTAAATCACCTTTAATGTCTCATTTTGTTTCATACAAAGTGAACTTTATGAGAGAAAGGCTTATTCCTTGTGGCCTATTGAGAACAATAGGTGGTATAAGTTGTTTCTGATGATGAAACATTCTTAGTCACCACTTATTTTTCCATTGACTAAAGAAAATTCTCTTATGAATCCTTAAAATATTGAACATTTCTAAAAGGATAATTACACATGCTGGCCTGATTGCTTTAACTCGGAGTAGGAGACTTAAATGTTGCAGAATGTAGTACAGCAGGACAGTGACTAAGGACTGATGACTTTAGCTGATATTGCAATAAAGATAATTATATACTTTCAGCTGACTCTTTTAAAGTCAATTTTAAAATAAAAGTAACTCCAGGAAAAAAAAACAAAACACACATGCACTTTTTTAATTCTAAACATGCTAGTAAGAGATAATATATTCTTACTCTTGGGACTGATGAAAAGAGTATTTTTAAATATTTATGTTTAATATTTATGTTGGTCTTCCTCAGAGCTTAACAAAGCATGTATTACTTTGCAGTGATAACATGTGGACTTGGTAAAAGCTCAAACCTCAGTGGCTGGACAAGGGCATTTCTTCAAGGAAGGCTGTATCTCAAAAAAATCTGGCAAATCTGCTGTGCTTGTACCCTCTAGTACCTTTTGCCTGTTGACAGGAGACTGGCCATATTTTGTCTACATTCACCGAACAGTCTAACTTCTGCCACATTAAGAAAGATTCTATTTGTGTCACCAAAAACTGAACCACAAACTTCGGGAAGTAGCAGCGTCTCCACACTGGAACATTTGAGAGGCACCTCTGATGAAATCACATTGTGATACATTTATAAATCCACCAAGATTGATTGAAAATGCATGCTTAGTGGAAGAAACAAGAGGAAAAAAAACTTCATTGTCACCTGGAAGTGATTTACAAGACTGTGCTGCACTTGGTAACAAAATTAAGATTTCCCAAACATGTAAACATTTCTCTGAACTGCTGAAGTCATAGGTTCTATTTTTTCCATTTTCTTCAGGCAGGCAGGAGAAAGCAAGCTAGTCATCATCATGTCACCACAAACTAGAAAGTACTTAAATTTGGCCACTGAGCAGGTAACTTACACAGTGTTATTCATAAAGACTGTCCAGGATGCACAATACTTCATTAAACAGGTATTTCCCCCATCCTTCAAGTTTCAGTAGTCTAGATTTTTTTTTTCCTGTTAGGTACAGTTGTACCTACAGTTACACACCTGTATTTTACAGCAATAAGAAAAGTCCCAGGGAGACAGAAGACGCTAAAGGCAGAAAGCACTTGTTTACAGCACTGAGAAATGTAATTGAGCATCAGAAGTAAAGAGTCAAGCTGCATAATTATAACCTGTCAGCACTATTTCTAGATTTTCCTCAGATTCACTTGTTCCATATATTTTGTCAGAGTAATTTTAATGCAAGTGGGTCCAGAAAAATCACTTTCACAAATTCCAGAATTTGTAACAGTGAAAGATATACCTCAATGATTAGTTTACAGTTGGTCCCTAATGTAGAGAACAGTGTTAAATAGAAGGTGGCAGCATTTTTACAAGCTGAAGGTGGTGTGACCACGACCACTAGAAAACTGGTGTCTCTGACTTCTCACTCAATTCCAGTGTGAGAAACCATGCTACTGTTAGTTCCAATTTCAATTGAAGGTTTCAATTTGAGGTCACTAGTTCTGGTTCTGGTCACTGGTTCTTTTGAGTTGTGAGGCTGTAAGAAAGTAGCTGTATTCCAGCAAGACTGTCCAAACTCATTTATAAAATGTTTATCAATGTACACAAAGATCTTTGTGGAAGACTCATCTGAAAACTGCTGAGTAATGCCTAATAAACAAAAGCTTATGATTGCAGTAGAGATTTGAGCATTAGAGTCTTCAAACCAGGACACGAAAGACCATAGTTTGTAGCACTACAGGCACAGTTCTGGCAATCAAGGAGAAACGTTGTGACAGACTAAAAATAGTCACTCTTATTTCTCCAAAAGCAACAATAAAAAAACTACCTTGGCTACTCAGTCCTTCAGAAAGTATCCTTATTGAACAACAGCTACAGATGCCTGCATTCAGCTACTCAGGTTTACTTACCAAGTGTTGAACCTGAAAACCACTACCAAGTTTACACATGGCACTGACCTTTTTGCTGTCTTGTTTTACTGGGCCTGGTTGGGATCAAGATATGTTTCTTCATAATTGTCTGTAGGGTGCTATGTTTTAGTTTTGTGATCAAAACAATGATGACACTACACCAGTGTTTTAACAGCACAAAAAAATACCTGTTACTGCCCCACTATCAGATCAACTGATGGTAGGCAGGAGGCTGGGAGAAGTTGCACACGGGACAGTTGACCCCAAATGACCCAAGAGATATTCCATACCATACAACATCATGTGTAGCAATAACACCTGGAGGTGAGAGGAGGAAGAATCTTTCCCAAGTAACTGTTGCTGTCATTGAGTTTTGCTTGTGCGTTGCTGTAACAAAATCTTTGGACTGGCACAAACTGTACCAAATGTCCTGCTCCAATACATATTTCTCTTTAAGACTCCAGGCATGTAAAAGCAAAGTTTTATTGTCTTAAATGCATCAGAGACATGGAGTAAAAAACCCACACTAAGAGATCAAACCTTTCACTACTAGTGAAAGGTAGCTAGTCTGGCAAAAATACTGGAACACATGATAATTTCCATTTTCATATAACTACTTCCATGGGGAAAATACAAAGGAAATCTTCCGTCCTCAGAAACAAGACATCTTTTCAATGCCGATGATGTCTTATCCTTCCTAAGTAAATATATACTGTCCTGCTACAATTATCCACACCCACATAGAAGGCATCCTAACAGCCTTCAAAGCATGTCATTTTTTCTCAAGGGCAATTAGATGTATTCTGGTTATCTCATCCACCCTTATAGCATCCCCACAAGTCCTTCCAGAAATTACACCACAAAGAACTCTGTTTACATTAAGTTCGTGTGTCCCTTGAACTCCTATCCAAGACTGTTTTGTAAGCAAGGAGTATGGGGGGGAAAAAAAGGTCAGCTGCAGTCTAGATCTGAGCTGACATCATGATATGCAGGTCCATGTCTTTACTTCACAGGGCACAAAAGTCAGCAGCCATTACTTGAATTTGCTGCTCAGAGGCAGCAAATGCCGAGGAGAGATTCCCCATCATGCCTTACCCTCCTTAGATAGCAGAAAGGCTAGTAAGATTTTCTTAGGAAAGGCTTTGTCTAAGGGCACTAATATGAGCCTGTTTTGATAATATTTACCAGATAAATTAAATAACTGAGAAAATCCCAATCAGTTTCACACAGACACTGAACTCAAGAAGAGCATGTGGTGAACTTAGCTATTCCAAATTACTTCCTAAATCAAGATTAAGGGATAAAGACTATGACAATAAACCTCAAAAGAAAATCTCAAAGGAAGTCTATTCAAGCCTCCCATTAGAATCTGCAAGCTTAGTTCTTAAGGTATGGCTTTTAGAAATATTGCCTTTGGAAAAGGTCCTATAGAAGCTTAGAATGGCCTGTTATTAGATGTGTGTCTGTTCTAAAAACTACAGACCATCCCTTCACTCATTTCTACATCTTTGGAAAAGGAATGATCTAAGGCAGAAGAGATGCATTCCCAAATTCGTTTCAGCCTCAAAACCATTTTGTGACTTTGCTCCAGACATTTCTCTATAAAAACTTTGTGCCAAGTTGGGTGCTACTATGATCATGCAAATCTGCAACAAAATCTACTGCTTTTTCATCTTTAATACATTCACTCTGAATACCAAGGCCAGGTGAATTTCATACATCTCCCTCAAAGGACTAAGTGAGCCTGTAGCAAACTATGATGAGCCCCAACACAAATAACTTCTACTCTAAAAAAGAAGCATGGCATTAAGATGTGATGGTGAGCACTGCAATGCTACTTTGTAGTATTTGTATTAATGTACCTGGGCTGCTTTCAATCAAAGTGCTCTCTGTTTCGCAGTTCTGAATATAAGTAATTTTATGTAATAAAGATGTCAAAGGACCATGCTGTCTTGGCTATGGTTGCAATTTCATATGGATAAAGTAATTGCTATTCAATACCAGTATTCAGTTCTCCCTACCTTTTCGTACTGTGATTTAAAGAAAAAAAAAGCAAAATTCCATAGCTTTGTCCATCAAATCATGTTAGGATGCTTCCAGTTCATGCCTGAACTCTTATCACTGAAATCAATAGATCTACTTGTCAGGTTACTTAAACACAGAGTACCTAGACAGGGATCACATCCAGTCACTAATGGATGAATCCTTCCTGCCTTTTGTCCAGTAGCTTTCCATTTCTTAACAGAGAGAGAAATAAATGTACAAACACATGTGGTAAACATGATGGAGGAAAAAGGAACACACAAACATGGTTTAGTACTTTTCAGCAAGGCCATGAATGATTCTGTTACCAGAGCATTTGATGTCATAGAAAGCAACAAATAGGAGCAGGGAAGTAGTTCTTAGGAAGTTGAGCCTGTTTTCTCCCTGCTGTTTTCTGGAGTTTCTAGGTGCTAACAACATTCATCTTGTTGAACTTTACTATTTTTACTCAGAGTGCTAAATTTTATAGCCTAAAGTAGAAGCTTTTAAGTGCAGTGTGAGTTTTCAGTTATTTTAGCATTGAAAGCTAGTTTTTTATGCCCCTGAGCGAAAGAATTAAATCAAGATAGCAAGAAGCCTTTATTAAAACTATATCTTCTGTCCTCTTCAGTGATTTCCAAAGGTATTTCCTCTACTTTTTCGTTCTACTCATACAAGTACTGATGTATTATTTATTAAAGCAATAATTTTTTTCCTTTGACAGAGATTGACATCTTTTTTTATGTTTTGGTTTGTTTTTTAAAAATTGATCATTATTGAAAATAATTTCAGTAAAAAGTTAGTTACAAAGAACTCTATGGAGGACACTCTTGAGTGAGGAAGTGATGCTTTAGAACAGAAATTTAGATTCTAACACTCATTGAAGGATACTGCAGACTTCTGGTCTAGAAGGAGTGTAGGCACATTTTGCAATATTCTGTACTAGCCCAAAATCACAGACCATGGTACGATGAATTTTCAGTTAGATGCAACATTAAAAATTGAGACTAAACTCTGAGAGCTATAAGTGAGGACCTACACAAGACATATAAGTCTAGGTGAAGAAAACACTTCTGCTTTCTATGTAGGCGTTTTAATCATGGTCTATGAGCTAATAAAACACTGCTAAATTGTAGCTGGACAGTTCTAAAATACTTATGAATGGAAGAATATCCAGTAATCAAAGAATATGATAACATCGCAGAAAAGATGCTTGAGCATACAAGTGAAGACTATTGCTAGTCAGCATGCAAAAAAATTGTCTCCTAGGCTAAGAAAATTGGTATGTTCTACAAAGTAGATCAGTGAAGTGTCTGTACCATGAAGTAATTCTTCAAAATTTTAGAACAAGAAAGGGGACTGAAAACTGTAGGTTGGTGGACACTTCTTGTGAGAATCTTGCACTAATTTTACCCTGATAGTTACATGCTACTTTTTTTTTTTTTAACTTACTACCTAAAATTAAATCACAGCAGAATGTTTTGAAAACCTGAGCATGTCAATTTGCTTTTACCTTGTTTCTACTGATTAGTTAAAGCTGAACCGCTTTACCCTCAGATAATTCCCGTTCAAAGGATGGGATAAGGAACAAATGGTGAATGGCAGGCAGTAGCATAGAAAGTGCTTGCTAAGAACCTCAACTGCTTGGTTAAGCATTCACCACAGAGCATATGGGTATTCTATAATAACATGTAAAGTCTTGTTAGCAGCATAAAATTTAATGTTCTTTTACTTCACTTCTGGCAAAGGATGCAGAGGTTCCCCTTTGAATTCAGAATGCTGGGTTATTCCCAGTCAGAGGTGAGTAGAAGAAAATTCATTCTCTTCTATTCTTTTTGAGAAGTAAAGAATCTTTTTATGAGTAGATGTTCTCTCTGTAAATGCAAATAAAGGCAGATGCCAAGACATGTCACATGACTCTCACTACAAAATCAGTAGAAGAGTGAGCAAAGACATTTGGCTCAATTTCCTCTAAAGACCATTAGGTTTTGAGGGAAGGTTTAGTTGAATTCACCCATTCTAGTGATGGCTGCAAAACACCCAGAGTTGCTTGTCTTCTAAGAACATGTTTTACTAGCATTGTTGGGACCGATTCTTAATTACTACGTCTGAAATGCATCATTTGAAGGTTAGTAAGAATTTCCTGAGGTAGAACAGTAATTTCTCTGATGGTCTTAACTTCCAGATCATTTTTAATGTACTGCTAGGTGCCATTTGGCAGAGAGATTGGGGAACACAAGACAGAAGGGGAAAATATTTCTGGTAGAACTGCTGATTTTAACAGATTTTAATTTATCTTTTCTTGGGCAGGAAATATTTAATGAAATCAAGAAAAATACCACTGAGACATTTACCATCTAAAAATAATATTTTTTTTACCCCATTCTATCATCTTTGCTTACTTTGGATAGCTTTTTTCATACTGATATGAATGCATAAACAAAATAATTCCATAACCAAAGAGAGGATACAACAGACTAACATGACTTCTTCCCTCTGAAGTCTTCACATCTACTTTGTTATCATAGTAACCTTTTTTACAGTATTTTCTGGTTGATTACACAGCTCTTCAAATCTGAAAGATTCTCTGTCATAAGAACAAACAAATGGCTGCCCTGATGTTGCAGAACTGAAGTTTTTTAAGTTTGAAATTGTGTAGGAAGATTAAAAAAAAAAAACACCAGAACTATGGGACAACAAAAATGGAGGAGTGGCCAGTATTCAACTGATCATATGCCCTGTTTCTTTTAGACTAGTTTCCTATTACTATAGCAACTGACATGAATGGAGGCAAAGTTAGCATTATAAACAGGAAAAAAAAAGTATGGTACCTGGAAACGACTACTACTGCAAAAAGAAAACCTGAAATAAGGCTTAACTGCTTATGAAGAATTTCAGAGCACACCTGCAATTGTGCTGCAAGCTAAGGGCAGTGTTATCACAAAAGTACTGAGCTTTTTTTATTTATTCATTCAATCACATTAATTTAATTCCAATTTATTAAGTAAGTCACAAAATCTGCTCAAGCATGAAACTCCATAAAATTTTTGGTGTTGCTGCGCCTCTCCCCTGGAAGGAAGCCATCCTCTTATCCAGCAAAGCTTACTAAAGTGTGAATACTGTATTTTTTTCCCACACCTAAATATACTGTGATATTTTCCTTGATGTGAATTGTCACCAGAAGAGCAATACACTGTTTCATATGCTGCAAATATTATACATTAAGTTTCCAATATACAAGTTATGAAGTGAATCTCCGGAGTGCAGGTGAGAAGAAAGAATAACTGTGGAATATACTACAGCATGAATCAGAGAGCTTTCCATCTTCATGGGATAATAAACACTCTAAAGTAGTTAAATAATCAGATATTGGTTATGTGGACCATTCATTCTTGTTTAGTTAATGCACATAAACACCCTGCCCCCACCATTAACTGCTAGTGGTACAATGAAACACATCCATGTGATAATTCTGTGTAAAAGGTTTATCTACAGTTTAAAATCCCTTAGCAGGCCAGATAATAAGCTGGTAGAAAGACATCTTTAACCACACAATGATTACAGGCTTCTATAATTCTCCTATACACTGTAGAGAACATTCAGACTATTTCCTTAAGGTGTTGTGATACTGTAACGTTCAGTATATTTTTGCTATGTTGAAACTGGGTTCAACATTGCATTTGCTAAGAATAGGCACTTGGCATCACCACTACTCTGACCATCCCAGATGTTTATTCAAATACGGTCAAAGTTTTGGCAGGGCGAGAATTTGATTTTTGGGAAAAAAGTTCAGTATTAAACCTTCATTTGTTAAAAAGAAGTAAAATTAAAAAAAAAAAAAATGTGGCTGCAGACAAATGTGCTAAGACTAAGTTTCCTGAGGTGCTGATTCATCTTGGTGGAGCTCCACGAATGTGTTGCGAGTTCCAAAAACATCTTCCCTGTGTATACAAACCCTGGCCAAGGCATTACAGAATCCAAACTTCATCTGACAGCATCCAGAAATGTTTTGCAAGCCTGAAATGCTCCACTGTAGAAACGACATTGCAAACTCGACATAGACAATACTGCTCCTACAATGCAATGAGTGGTCTAAGTTTTGAAAATGGAAGAGTGAATTTCTCTCCCCCCATTTTTGTGACACTTAGGGGCACCATGATCCTCTTCTCTAACAAGGATCTCCTGATGCTGCCTTTGGAAAATACAGTATGTCACCATCATGGCACAACCCATGGAACAAAGAAAGCCTTAGTACACTGCTTTGAAACTATCTAAAACTACCAGATGGTTTTGGGAGAATGTTTCCTGCTACACATGCTAGAGTCAACTCAATATTACACTATTCATTATTCATATTACATTTGTGTATATTTTTATGTATATGTGTGTGTGTGTATATATATATATATAGATATATAGAGAGAGATATATATATATATATAAGAGCAGAGCTCAGCTAGGCTCAGCTCCAGGAACTGGCAGTGGCTCATCCAAGCTTCCTCTCCAGTATTCTCTAGAATAATTGAGGATTTGCTGCTGTAAAGATCTCAGCCCTGGTACTTGTTTTTCAACTGCTTTTTTCAGTTATGTAGACTGAGGGACAACCTCACTGAAGACATAACTGAATGAAACAAGGAGCACGGCAAACCTAAAACCCTACCACACTGACAATAAAAATCGCATCTTAAAAAAAAAGTACAGACTAGAGTAGTTCCACTTAAGGACTTTACACAACTTGACCTTACACTACTTAAAACTACAGTAAGGTTTAGTTTGAATAACTGTATCTTAGTGATGGAAATGGCAGGCTTAGAATTTCACATACAGAAAACTACCCATAGTACATCCAGTTATGTATCTGAGAGATAAGTTAAAGCCGTGCAGAATTTTAATGTTGTAAAAGTTGAAATTAAACACATATTTTTTAAATGACAGATGTATCATTTCTGCAGTGAAAATCAGTGATCTGTGATTAAGATGAACAATTATACACACTGTAGATTATCATCTATAGGCCTTTTATAAACTGTCACGTGGTTTTCAGAGCTTTTACTTGGTCAATAGTTCTTTTGACTGTAAAAAAGTTTGTGACTGGAAAATAAATTTGTCTCATTCTTAGAGGCAAAAATAATTTATTCCATTATGTAGGCTATGTGGTCAGGCCAGACTCAGAGAAATGAAGTTTGCATTTGAATAAGTGTACACATAAAAAGAGAGTTTCCAAAGAGCAACTCTGCCCAGTTTCTCTTCCACAGATCATCCATTCATTGAGAACAGAGTTTTCTACGGGAAAACTAGGTACTAGTATTAGAATCAGCACAACAAAAAGAACAATGAAGTAAGAACCTCTTATACCATTTCTTCCTTAATCATCCTATCACCAGGCTTTGGATTTGGCATAGAGCTGATTCAAGAGCTAGAAAATAAGAAGGGGACAAAGAAAGCTGGCTTTAAGAAAACATTCTTAATAATCAAAGGGAAGAGATATCTACTAAATGTTTATATGTGCATTTGATTCACTTTGAATTTTACCACTTCATTTTTCAATTAATATTTAAAATGGTCAGTTTTTCACATTTGCTGATCTTATCTGTCAAGCCAAGTTTTATTCTTTAGAACGGTTCAGTCAAATTACCCCATGTTTCCAAGATGCTAAACCATATTCATCCAGAGTACAGAAATTTATCTCAAAATCCAAGTGTCATATGGTACCAGTCTGTCAGTCAAAAAAAGAGCTGATGAAGTTATGTGGGGAGAATTTCACTGCAGTATTTCACTGCCTTGCTTTACATTTCCCAAACAGTGCTCCAAACAAACAAAAAAATCCACCTAAAAAAACCCCAAACACCACTCTGCCACTCCTCAAAAAAAAAAAAATTGAAGTGACATGCAATACCAGAAGGAGGCTGCATTTTGGCCCACTTATATTTTGCAAAAAACCAAAAACAGTAAAAGCCATACTCCACACAACCAGTGGCATATTCTGGTAATTTCCTGTTAGAGTTCAGTAGTCTCCACTTGTTTTCCTTCAGTCTTTAACAATCTCTTCCCACAGTGTCATATCAAATTCACACATTACTTTCCTTGTATTTTGACAATCTGATATTTCATAAGTCAGCACCATAGCACTTCATCTTTCTTTATCTTACAGCATAATATTGTCCCACTGATATAAAAGATGCCATTCATATTTGTCATAAACATGCACACATGATCATACCTAAAATATCCACTTAATTTGAGTGTCTAAAATATTACAGAAACTCAGAGTAAAAAGCAAAAAAAATTATTATTACAGTTAGGATTCAGGTTTTATCAGCTACCAAACATCAGACCCATCTACTCTAAATGCCATCCTTCTAACAGGTGAACTACAAGAGTATAGTGAAGCTGCTTAAGTAATTTTTGAACCTTCCCTCTAAAAGATATGAAAACTGCATACCTTAATTTGACACATAATCTTCTTAAGTGTACAGCAGTATCACTTTAGGTATATTAAACCAGAATTGGCGTATTTTTTACTGTTTTTCCCAACTGCTATATGCAATCTGTGACTTCATTTTGGCATTTTCCCCCTTTTCATGCAACTAACTCTGCCAGAATGTTATGCATTTTAAATTTAATTTAACTAAAGAACCTATGTCTTTTTGTGCAAGCTCTCTTTTTTTTTTTTTTTTTTGGCTGCATTATTCACCCTATACCAAGAAAACTTCAGTACTTGGATTCCCTACACATAACCTTCTGTCCCTTGGCTATTTTCCTTGCTTGGAAATACCTTGCTAAGACATCTGTGGTCATGGCAGTTGCTTCAGCCATCTAATCCATGAGGATAAATTCAGATTGTTTGGCTAAGGATAACAGACTTATCTTTTTCTTCTTTATTGTAGCAGATAATTAAAAGTATTATTCTTTTAGCATCGTAACCATATGACAGGAGAAATGCAGCTCCTGAAGATGTGAATACAGAGTTGTTTTAAAATAAAAAGAAGTCTATTTTTCGTTCCTTGGAATTTTCCATTGCTGTATTTTTGCAGTACGGAAACTGGAAATCTTTCTCTGTAAAGCAGAAGAGAATAACAGTCAAAATTTACCATGCCAGCAAGACAGCTAGTGTGATGTTGAACTGAGGACTAAACACAGTGAAAACCAGTTTCTGCAACAGAGTTTACCATGAGCTGCATGTAATATACACCTGAGTGAGTTTTTGCCCTGCTGAAGAAACACAGAAAGGCAGAGCTAGAGTCAAAGTACTACTATACAGAGCATGTCTAAACTTTCCTTGAGCCCAAATGCCTGTACAAAGTAAAATTTTGCTCTGTGTCTAAATAAACAAAACAAACAAAAAAATGACCACAAAACCTCATTGTGCCTCTCTCTTGTAATTGACAAAAAAAAAAAGATTTTAAAAAAATCACTGTTGCATAAAATAAATGCAAATGAATAGAGTATGCTTTTAGTTAACAGTATTGCATTGACAGTTTCTCAAGTGGCAAAAGAAAGCTTTTCCTAAAATATGAACTGCAAATGATGGTATGTGCAAGGATATTTATTAAATTACAATCAAGTCATGAAGAATTATGTAAGAGACAACCTTATAAAGAAGAAAAAATACAGCACACTTGTCACTCATTATTGTATATAAGAATGAGATTTATTTAAAAACAGAGATTATACTAGTGTTGTCAAATAGAAATAATTCACAGAAAATGGAAGTCTATTTAACTTAGCACTTTGTTAAAAGAATATTGCAGGAAAATAAGTTCAGTGTCATCTACTGATACAAGATTATCCCAACTCCAAGAGTACTTAATGCAAGAGAAGATAATTCATGCATCTGGACCAATTCATACATTAAACTACTCTCATCTGGCCTAGAAATTGAATTACTTCGCTTCTCAGTGATTCACAGCATGCTTGAGGTCAAGGACAGTATGGTATTATTGACCTGGCTTGTTGTAAAAGATTGACATTAGGTTTAGACCCAGTTGAAAAATGTACTTACCCAGGAAAATTTCAGCATAGAGAGAAACCCTGAAACACAGAACTGCACATAGCATCAAGCTTTAGGAATTAAAGAGGATCACCTAAATCCTGCCTTAATGTTACATGGAAACTTTTAATTTCAAAATATTGCCAGTTAAGACATTATTGAACAGATCCTAATAGACAAAACTGGTTGGGAGCTAGCCTCACCCTGTTTTGTAACTGTGCTGGGAAACAAACACAAGATATAAACTGACAAATAGAGCAAGGCCACTCACATCCTGGGTTAAACAATAGCTGGGGTTACAGTTAAAATTGGTCATTTTGCTGCAGGTTTGTTGCTGTTAGTGAAGGATGCAGTGACAAAAGGGAAATTTCCTAGGAAAGAATTAATAGGTAAAGATGTTCCAAACTGCAACAAAACTGGTAACTTATCTAACTTGTAAAAAGCTAGCCATAGAAATTTCTAGCAAGATTTTGCTGTGGAAGTCTTGAAGAAATTTTGAATTCCACATACAACTCCCTAAGCCATCTTTGAAATGTTTCTTTTGTGGGCTTCTCTTTTTCAGATTAGATTGACTGAATTCAGCTATTTGTTATATTTAAACCCAAACTGAACTTGTGCCATTTGGGAGGAGCAATAAATATCATTGTATGGTCAAACACTGATGTAAGGAGGATTTAAACTGAGCCCCTAGATTTAAAGGATTCAGTAAGTTGATGTATTTTGCATCATGTCCAGAATGGTAACAAGTGACCACTACAGCAGACCTGAGTGGGAAGGACGTGACTCTATCAAGAACCCTTGGTAGAGCATCCCTTGAAAGGCCTGTTGACAGCTACCTGGGTTTGTATATAGGATGCCTCCCTTTGAATGAGAGTGCAAAGAGCCCTGTGAAAAGAATAAACTGTAAAAAACAAAGAGCAGTAACTTAAGTAAGCCAGAGACAAAACATATGTCCAAAATTTGAAAAATAAATTGAATTCCTCTTTGCAGACTCAGCAGACCATACTGCAAAGGCACTCAATTCTCCCCAAGATCACATGCTCAAATAACTCCAAAACCTTACACTGAATATGCAAATAAGACTCTTTCCAGCACATCACATGAGCCCACATCTGATGTGAGGAAAGAGAAATCCATCAAACAAGAACTTCTAGGAACACGCCATCCGTGTCTTTGATCCCTGGGCACTGAGCACACTTGAGCAGCGGAGTGTGCTGATGAGTCACCCAGCAGGGAGGAGTTGCTGTGAGCAGTTGGTGCTGCAGGCAGCTATGGCAGCTGCCTGGGCAAACTGTGCTTTTCAAAGAAATGTGGCAACCCAGACAGAGGTCCCACGTAAACATGCGGGCGTCCAGGTCTCTGGCTGCAGGGAGTGCCAGGATCTGCAGCTCCTAACAGATGATGTAAAAGACTACCCTTGTGTTTGATGTGATCAGGTGGATGACCAGCTTAACCTGATGGTTGAACTCAAGGAGGAGGTGGAAAGACCCTGGAATGACAGGGAATGCAAGGGAGAAAAAGATTGGTGGAATGAGAATCTACGGTCCCTGAGGTATAAACAACAAGTTGAGGCTTCACAAGAAGTACAGGATCTCCTACTGTCTTCTAGCTAGATTAACAGAGGGGACCTATGAGATGGAGGGTAATGGATACAGATCCCTTCTCAGGGAGGCAGGCAGATCTCTTCCTGGACACCCACTCCACCCCATTTGACCTTGCACAACAGGTATGGGGCTTTGGAAGTTCAGGGCCAGGCAAGGTAATATGAAGATGTAGAGCTACTTGAGGAGTCACACAGGGTGAGTCAGTAAAAATCCTGTCTTAAGACTGCCTCAATTAATAAAAAAAAAACCCAAAAACCCAAAAGAGTGCTAAAGCAGTAGGTGATTCCCTTCCGAGGAGAACTACAGGCCCCATACGTTGACCAGACCCATCTCACAGAGAGGTCTGCTGCCTCCCAGGGACTCAGGTTAGAGATGTTTCCAGGAACCTCGCTGGTCTGGTGCAGCCAACTGATGACCACCCGCTGTTGGTAATGCAGGTTGGTACTAACAAGTTTACAGAGAGAAGTTCAAAAGCTATTAAATGATTCTATGACTTCAGGGCATTAGGGAGAATGCTTGATGTCTCAGGAGCACAAGTAGTGTTCTCCACAACCCCTCTCATGGCAGACGGAATACTGAATGCATAAGGAAAAATCACCTGATTAACAGGTGGCTCAGAGGCTGATGCCACTGACACAACTTTTGAGTTTCTTGCCCATGGTGAAATTTTCAGGATGCCAGGTCTGGTGACAGGTGGAGTTCTCCTGTCTCAAAGCGAGAGAAGGATCCTCACAAATGACTTATCAGGGGTCACAGAAAGGGCTTTAAACTAATTTTGAAGGGGGAAGGGGATAAAACCAGGCTCAATGGTGTTGAGCCTAAGGGTGGCAAGTCGGTGCTGTGGGTTAATCCTACACAATTAGCTTCCCTCTTGAAATGCCTGTACACCAATGCACTCAGCATGGGGAATAAACAGGAGTAGTTGGAAGTCTGTGTATAAGCAAGGGGTTATGATTTGGTGGCAATTGCAGAGACATGGTGGGACAGCTCAACATGACTGGAACGTGGTCATGGATGACTAAGTCGTTTTTAGGAAAGACAGGTCAGCAAGGCAAGGTGATGGATTTAGTCTTTATGTGAGAAAGCAACTGAAATGTCTTGAATTCTGTCCTGGTGAGGATGAGGGGCAAGTTGAGAGTTTGTGGGTTAGAGTTAAGGGGCAGGGGAGTACATATGACACTGCCGCGGGTGTCTATTACAGGCCACCTGATGAGGCTGGGGAAGTTGATGAGGCCTTCTACAGGCAGAGGGGAGCTGGGAGCAGCCTCAAAATCACAGGCCCTGGTTCTCACAGGGGATTTCAACTACCCAGACATTTGCTGGAAGGCCTACACAGCCAGCCACTTACAGTACAGGAGGTTCCTTCAGTGCATCGATGGTAACTCCTTGATGCAAATGGTGGATGTGCCAACTAGGAGAGGAGCCCTACTGGATCTTGTACTCACAAACAAGCAGGGTCTGGTTGAAGCACTAAAGGCTGAGAGCAGCCTTGGCTGCAGCAACCACAAGATGGTGGAGTTCAGGATCTTGTGTGGTGGGAACAGAATACCAAGCAGGACACAACCCTGGACTTTAGCAGGGCCAACTTTGGCCTTTTCAAGCAATTGCTAGGGGACATCATGTGGGACAGAGTATTAGAGGGGTAAAGGGGTCCAAGATAGTTGAGTCTGTATTCAAGGATCACTTTTTCCAGGCTCAGGATCAGAGCATCCCAGCAGGTTAGGAAATCAAGAAAGGGGGCCAGGAGATGTGCATGGTTAAATGGGAAACTGTTGGGTCAACTCAAGCGGAAGAAGAGAGTCCATAGATTATGAAAGGAAAGGCTGGCCCCTTGGAACGTAGGGAGGCAACTAGGAAAGCTAAAGCCTGATTGCAGTTATACCTTGCAAGGGAGGTCAAGGACAGCAAGAAGGGCTTCTTCAAATACATTGTAGATAAAAGTAATGCTAGAGGACAAGTGTAGAGTCTTGCATCTGGGAAAGAATAACCCCATGTTCCAGTACAGGTTTGGGAATAAACTCTTAGAGTGTAGTGTAGTGGAAAGGGACCTGGGGGTCTTGGTGGACAGCAGGATGAGCATGAGCCAGCAATGTGCTCTCCTGGCCAAGAAGGCCGATGGCATCCTGAGGTTTATTAGAAGGGCTGTGGGCCCTGTGTCAAGAGAGGTTCTCCTCCCCCCCTAATCTGCCCTTATGAGACCCCATCTGGAATATTGTGTCCAGTTCTAGGCCCCTCAGTTCAAGGACAGGGTGCCGCTGTACAGGAAGAGTTCAACACAGGATCGCAAATATGATGAAGGGTATGGAACATCTCTCTTATGATGAAAGGCTGAGGGAGCTGAGGCTCTTTAGCTTGGAGAAGAGGAGACTGAGGGGTGACCTTATTAATGTTTACAAATACATAAAGGGTAGATGTCAGGAGTATGGACCCAGGCTGTTCTCAGTGATGTCCAATGATAGGACAAGGGGCAATGGGTACAAGCTGGAACATAAGAGGTTCCAAAGAAATACGAGGAAGAATTTCTTCACTGTCAGGGTTATAGAGCACTGGAACCGGCTGACCAGGTAAGTTATGGAGTCTCCTTCTCTGGAGACATTCAAAACCCACTTGGATGAGTTCCTGTGTGACCTGCTCTAGGTGGTCCTGCTCTGGTGCAGAGGCTTTGGATTGTTTGATATTTCAAGATCCCTTCCCACCCTTGAGATTCTGTGATTCTGTGTCTCCCTTGATTTACAAGATAATACTTTTCTAATGTTCATCTATGCCAGTTCATTCTTTCCAGTGGTTTCCAATGTAAATAATCTATTTCTTTGAAACTGTGCATCAAAGCATATGGATTTGTTGCCTTCACTTTTAAGGCATTATAAATAGACCAGATGCGAGTAAGCTCTGGAGAAATATAGAAAAAGCTTGGAAAAATATTTGTGAAGATTTGAAGTGTAACTGTTAACATTAATGTAGATTACATAGACAGTATTCCCATAAAAACACACAGAGGCTCCTCTAGTTTGGGCTCACAGATTAAAAGCTTCATGTTCCTGGATTTCCAAACTCCCTCCTCTTCCCCCAAGCCTTCCAAATTTCTCTGGAAAGTGGATATTTTTCAACAGTCAGTGTCCTATGAAAAAAGAATCTTGACCCAGAATAAATATCATAAAGAGAATTTGGCCCACTTTCCACTGTCTGGGTCTTGTTAAACTCCTACTCACACTCATGTTTGCATTCTACAAAGGAACAGAAACAGTCAGGTGCATTCTTATGACAAAAGCAATGCCAAGGTTTCCTTTCAATTACTTTATGGCCACAGTTTACACATATAATTAATTTGTTGAGCTTGTTCTCAAAATTGTTGGAATTAAATTTCTGTTATATAATTTATGCAAAAAAAAAGTGTGTATACAGCAAAGAATTCAGACAAAAGCTCAATCCTAGAGGAATTCCTCAGACTCGGTACTTTTAGGATTTTAAGAACAAAATTATCTCTGTTCTCAAAGTCTCATTTTTTTTATGGCACTAGAAGTCCATAAACACAAATTATTTTTTTCTTGTAAAAAGTACCAGCTTTTCTGCTTTGAGTTCTAGTAATCTTATTGGAAGGCCACACTAGAAGGATTTTAAAGTTTCCTTTAAAGCAACTCAGACCTAGTTCATACATATCTGTTCTTGGGCCAGCCTTCACTGAGGGGACAAAAATATCCTCTAACAAATATGAGGCAACAACAGTAGAGGCCTTCCCCATCTCTGTAGCTGAAGCAAACCAAGGTATAGTAGCTTCTCCCAGACTCCCTGAAAATCTTGGTAATTGTTCACTGCACTCCATCTTTTTTCTTTAAGGTCTTGTGTTAAAATGGTATTAGAGCACCAATGTTCTAGGTCACTTCTAAAAGGCACTTTGTGCAAAAGCATGGGCACTTCAGTGTTTGTAAGACTGCAGCAGTTGTGCCTGATGTGAAAGCAGAAGGGGAAGGAGGAAGCAGGATATCTTAGCTCCAACCTTCTCTTGCAGCCCATGTTCTATCCCCCCTACCTCCCCACCTGAGCGCCCCAAATTCATCAGGAACAGTCAGGCAGTGTCCTGTGAATCCTGTTGAGGAGAGCAGCTCTGCTGCTGACAGCACCTGGTGGATCGCTCCAGATGTATCAGGGTCCTGAACCAAGGAACCCTAAGGGGAGCTGAGTGTCTGCCAGGAGCCCACAGCTCACCTGACAGACTGCTGAGAGGGGCTCTGGAGCAGCGTACAATGCAGCCCCTGAGGGGCGCTGACCACGAGGTGGAAAATAGCACGGGCAGCAACTGGAGCACTGGGGACCCTTGAGCTCTGCCAGGCTGACAAGGCAACAATGGTACCCACCCTGCAGAAAGCCATGGCCTCTCTAAATTCTGCCTAGACAGAGCTCCGATGGATACAAATTGCCACCCAAGCGCTGGGCTACAGGGCTACTGCCTTGCTCTTGGGCAAGTACTAACAGGCAGCAGTGAGCACAGCTGTGGGAGGTGTGCCTGGGGAGAGGGAATCTGCAGCTTTCTGGCAGAGCTCCAGAAGGAGGAGAGAAAGAGATTATTAGAACCACACTGCCGGGCAGACGGTGACCCGGGAGGGAGTGGATGTTAAACTCCAAGTCGACCCTGCACTTGTTCAAGCTTTGCTGCTCCACCTGAATGCACATACATATATGGGGCCCAGTAGGATTCATCCCAGGGTTCTGAAAGATCTGGCCAGTGTCATGGCAGGACCTCTCTCATTTATCAATGGTTTTGGAAGTGTGAAGAGGTCCCAGTTGACTGGAAGCTGGCAAATGCCCAAATTTTCAGGAAAGGTAATAAGGAAAACCCTGGTAATTATACATCTGTTAGTCTTACTTACTTCATTGCCCGTTAAAATTAAAGAGAAAGTTATTCAGAGTTACTGATGAAACACGACAGGTATTGCAGTTATCGGTCATAGCACAGGTTGCTCTAGTGGAGGGCACGGTGCTGATCTCTGTGGTGACCAGCAGCAGGACACAAGGAAACAGAATGAAGCTATGTCAGAGGAAGTTCAGGTTGGATATTAGGAAAAGGTTCTTCACTGAGAGGGTGGTTGGTCACTGAAACAAGGTCCCCAGGAAAGTGGTCATGGCACCAAGACTGTCAGAGTTCAAGGGCATCTACATGAGGCTCTTAGTTATGTCATTTAGTTTTGGTTAGTCCTACGAGGAGCAGGGACTTGAGTTCAATGCTTATGAGTCCTTTCCAACTAGAGATATTTTATGAATAAGAGTAATTTGAGGCTGGATTAAGCACATGAACTGTGAAGAGAACCTGGCATAGCCAAGACTTGGCACAAAACCTCATGGTGCCTGCAGAGCACACTGAACACCATGTCATCACTGTAATACAAGAATGGCACATTAATCGGGAGACTATTAGTATCCTTTTCTGAGCAGATTTCTGTGTCAGTAGCTTACGGATATGACAGAAATAATTAATAAACCAAGTCCTTCTCAACTCCTCTTGCAGCAGGAGTTGCTTGCACTGATCCCCAAATCCATGATGCTGTGCTTTATCCTTTTAAATTTCTGCTTTCATTAATACTGGTCTCAAAGATCATCCTGTCTTAGTAGCATACCTTTTCTTGTTCCCCAAATCTTGTTTCACTTGCTCCAGATACCAAATGCTGATTTCTTAATATGATCTTACTCTATCTGGTTCAGGATCTACACAGCAAAAGATGCTTGAACTCTGATGACTTCCATAAACATCTCACAGTTCTAAGCTACAAAGTCCTTAAAAATCTTTCAGATAAGGTCAAGGCAAGATGCAACAATTCTACATGAAAAAAAAACTCATTCAGATAGAAAGAGCTGATAAATTTTGGTTAACGTGTGTAGAGCAAGACAGTAGGGACTTGATCCAAAAGAGTTTAATTCTTCATAATACACAGAAGCTAATCTGCTTTCCTGTTATTTTTGTGATGCAAGAGATACCTTTAATGCTTTAAACCTCATGCAATTTCACCAGTAACATTATTATTTTGTAGTGGCACATCAAATGATTTTACAAATAAGTTACAAACACTATTAAGGTACATGGATTTCTAAGATTCTTTTCCATTACATATTGCTTATACTGAAGTATAAAAGATTAAATAAATACACAATAAAGCAAACAAAAAGTCTTATGCATGCTATCTGATCTTTGAGAGGTATGCTAGTCTTAAAGAAGTATATGCACCCTCTTCAGAGATGAAGTGGTGTAGAATTGTTTTATTTTTAAGAAAAACAAATATAGGTAAAGCATTCCTGTTACATCTTCTTACTCTTGTGTTATAGCAATCTACTCTTTAAGTATAGACATTCTATATTCTAATATCAACTCCCTGCTTTCTAAGAAATGCCACTTGTACTAATCTTATGCCACTAATTTCCCTTACTATGTATTCTAGACAACAGGGTATATGTATGATAAATGATAAAGCAGATGTTCCTTAAAGGCATTAGTATGGCAATAATTGAGCCTTGAATCTTGGCATTGAGCTCTGTACACATTGTCACAGAAGTCTCTCAACAAGATAAAGTTTAAAGTACCATCAAGGGACATGTGTAAAATCAGTTCGGTGGAAATTTCATTACTGACTTCAATAAGTCCAGAGGCTGCATGTTTAAGCACTTATTTCATCTAGAAGTCTAGAGAGTTATATAATTCAATGCAGAAGTGTGTGAAAACGTAGACATTGCTGAGTGCAAACCTAACATACTATGGATACTTCTACATCACCATTACCAGTGTCTTACATTCAGACCTTGCCTAAATAGGAGCACTTCCAAGTGAACTGTCAAGTGGTCAAAAGTTAAACAAGTGTGGTTTAAGTCTGTGGTCTAAGTACTGTGTAGACACTTGTTCAGAGGTAAAGCAGTCTTTAATTTGTTAGCTGAAGAATGTTGACCTACAGTAAATTTAAAATCAGCATGTAGGTTGGTGTGTTTATAAGGGCAAAAAAAGAAAAAAAAAAAAGCATATTTCCAAAAAAGGATACATCCCTTGGGATGCCTACCTAGCTCTAATTCAGAACAGACTCTTTTCAAGAGATTATTCTAAACAACCTAATGAGATAGTTTCTCAAAACTAAGAACGTGTCAAATCCGTTCAAGTAAAGAACTGGATTTTGAGGTTTTATTCCGTTTCAGAGTTGAGATGGTTTCAATCAACAGCTTTTTAGACCTGATAAGCCAGCAGACAAAATGTGCTTCTAAAAGATTCTATAGCTCTCATTTAACTATAACTAAAACAATATCTTGCTGACTTACAAATATACCTAAAATTCAAGAAATAGCATTTTGATGAGAAATGTCTTAAATTGTTCCAAATTGTATATAATATGAAGAATTTAAAAGATTTTTTTTTCTCCTGTTATTGTTTATGTCAGGGGGGTTCTGCATTTGTCAAAACTATTTAGTTAGAATTTTGTTGAGGTTCTGACTGGAGGCCAAAAGCAGATGTAAGTAGGATTCAAACACTCTTCAGCTTCCTAAGCTAGTAAAAAAAAGTCAGAAAACCCTCAGAATTTTGAGCCTATTTTTTTCTCTGCAAACCAATGTCTCCCATTTCAAAACTTGAGAAGAAGAGGATGTCACAGAGAGTGTTTTGGACATCTACCTGGTAGAAAGCCAAGGTCAGTAAAGGTTTTAGAGACTTGAGTTGCAACTGAAGGCACAAGTGTAGGACTCCACTTAAGAAAAAACCACGTCTGACATGTATCTAATAGAATTGTTTCCAGGAAGTATTTAAGAAGAATCCTCCTTGTTTGCATGCTCCACTGTTCTTCAAAGGAGGGAGGATCATTAAGAGTTTGCTGTAGTTCTAATTTCATAGAATGGGGTTGGAAGGGAACTTTAGAGATCATCTAGTCCAACCCCCCTGCAGAAGCAGGTCAATCTAGATCAGGTTGTATAGAAACATGTCCAGGTGAGTCTTGAAGACCTCCAAGGAAGGAAACTCCACAAACCCTCTGGGCAGCCTGTTCCACTGCTCTGTCGCTCTCACAGTGAAATAGTTTTTCCTTATGTTTAAATGGAACTTTTTGTGTTCCAGCTTCATCCCATTACCCCTTGTCCTGTTGCTAGATACCACAGACAAAAGGGATGCCCTAAATTCCTGACAGCCACCCTTTAGATACTTGTAAATGTTATTAAGATCTCCCATCAGTCTCCTCTTTTCTAGACTAAACAGCCCCATATCCTGCAGCCTTTCCTCGTATGTGTAGTGGTTTTGGCCTGGACCAGGTTTTTCAGTATCAGGGGGCTAAAGGGGTGGCTTCTTTAAACAAAGAGAGTTACCAGAAGCTTCCTCTGTAGCTGACAATGTTAGGGCCAGTCAATTTTAAGCTGGAGTCTGAACCTGACCCAGGCATGGCCAATTAATGATGGAGGTAATGCCTCTGTGAGTAACATATTTGAGAAGGAGAAGTTGAAAAACAGCAGCATCAACAAGGAGAGAGAATGGGAAAACATCTCCGCAGACACCAAGGTCAGTGAAGAAGGACGGGGAGGAGGGTGCTTAGGCACTGAAAAGAAGGCTCCCCTGTGATATGTCGTGAGGACCATGGTGAAGCAGGTTGTCCCCTTGCAGTCCATGGAGGACCACTGGGAAGCAGAGATCCACTCGCA
>WBNH01001606.1:79528-164438 GCA_013401255.1 Urocolius indicus | reverse complement strand
ATATGTATATATGTACATTTATAATTTTATATAAATTATTATAGAAATTTATAAGTTGTTTTGTCTGTTAAATGTTACACAATGTTAAGTTATATATGCGTCTATATATATTTCCCTCCCCACACACATGCACTGTATATATTTATACATAAGCATATTGAAAATTAAAAAAAAACAACACCAAAACCCAACAAAACACACTTTTAAACCACATTCAATTACATTTCAGATATATAAATGAAATCTTAGTCTAAATAAAGGCATAATGAATGTCACCCATATTTTGCATTAGATTACTTACCTTCCTGACTTTAAACAGACTGAGAACAATTTTTCACACCATTTTCTGTTGCTTATTCACAAATACCACAAGTTTTTCTCTCCATTAGGGAAAGAATATGGTTAAGATATGAAGCCATATAATGAAAACATATTAAACAACTTGTGATTAATTTATGCTTAAGCCTCCAGAATAATGATTCAGTCTTGTTTCTTCTATTGCAGACAAAAGGTTCTTCAAGCATAACTCCATCAGGCACTCAAAAGAAGGTGAAGAGGACTCTTCCCAACCCACCTCCAGAGGAAGCAACAGCAGGAACTCAATCGCCATATACTTCTGTGGGATCAGTCTCACGTAGAAGGATTTGTAGGACCACCACTATGGCCAGAGCCAAAATTCTTCAGGATATAGACAGGGAATTGGATCTGGTTGAACGTGAATCAGCTAAACTTAGGAAGAAGCAAGCAGAGCTAGATGAGGAGGAAAAAGAAATAGATGCCAAGCTGAGATACTTGGAAATGGGCATTAATAGGAGGAAAGAAGCCTTACTAAAAGAAAGAGAAAAGAGAGAGCGTGCCTATCTCCAAGGAGTAGCAGAAGAACGTGATTACATGTCAGACAGTGAAGTTAATAATACCAGGTCAACCAGAATAGAAACACAGCACGGCTTGGAAAGACCACGTACTGCACCCCAGACAGAATTTAACCAGTTTATGCCACCACAGACCCAGCCAGAAACACAGTTTGCCCCTGCTACAAGCCCATATGCTCAATATCAGTATTCATCTCCTGCCCTGCCAACTCAAGCACCAACTCAGTTCACACAACAATCCCATTACCAACAACAGCAGCCTTTATATCACCAGCAGGTTTCACCCTATCAGACCCAGACAGCTTTCCAAACAGGAGCTACTATGTCTTTTACTCCACAAGCTCAACCTCCACCATCTCAACAGCCATCATATCAACTGCCGTCACAGATGATGGTGATACAGCCAAAGCCAAGACAAACCACATTATATTTGGAGCCTAAGATAACAACAAACTATGATGTAATTCGCAATCAGCCTCTCATGATAGCACCAGTTTCAACTGACAATAATTACGCAGTTTCCCAGCTGAGCAGTAAATATTCTACCTTGGACTTAAGGATAGGACTAGATGAGAGAAACAGCATAGCAAGCAGCCCTATATCAAGCATATCTGCAGATTCATTCTATGCAGATATAGACCATCACCACACACCCCGAAATTATGTACTGATTGATGATATAGGAGAACTTACTAAAGGAACAGGAGCACTTGGTTCCAGTTTTAGCCTCCATGAAAAAGATCTGACCAAAACAGATCGACTGCTTCGCTCAACTGAGGCCAGGAGAGCACAAGAAGTGTCAGACTTCCTAGCACCACTGCAGACTTCTTCTAGGTTACATTCCTATGTTAAAGCTGATGAAGACCCAATGGAGGACCCATATGAACTCAAACTTCTGAAACACCAGATAAAACAAGAGTTCCGTAGAGGTGCAGAAAGTCTTGATCATCTGGCTGGCCTGTCACAGTATTACCATGCAGAGGGCAGCTACAGGCATTTTCCAAAATCTGAGAAATATAGCATAGGTAGGCTTACTCTTGAAAAGCAGGCTGCCAAGCAGCTCCCAGCAGCTCTCTTGTACCAGAAGCAGTCGAAACACAAGAAAGCTTTGATAGACCCCAAACTAACAAAGTTTTCACCTATCCAGGAAAGCAGAGATCTTGAGCCTGACTATTCAAGCTATATGACTTCTAGCACTTCAACACTTGGGGGAATTACTACTAGGGCAAGGCTCCTTCAGGATGATATCACATTTGGCCTTAGAAAAAACATCACTGATCAACAGAAATACATGGGGGCACCACTGAGTTCATCCATTGCAGCAGGCCTTGGGACTGCATTAGGTCCAACAATGAGATCCACATTGCAAGATGAAGCAGACAAGTCTTATAGCAGTGGTAGTAGATCTAGGCCCTCATCTAGACCCTCCTCAGTTTATGGGCTTGATTTGTCATTGAAAAGGGATTCTTCCAGTTCTTCTTTAAGACTGAAAGCCCAAGAAGCTGAACCCTTAGATGTTTCCTTTAGCCATGCAGCACCATCTGGAAGAACTAAACCCACCAGTCTACCTATTAGCCAAAGCAGAGGAAGGATCCCAATAGTAGCCCAGAACTCAGAGGAAGAGAGCCCACTAAGTCCCGTTGGCCAGCCAATGGGAATGGCGAGAGCGGCAGCTGGACCCTTGCCGCCAATATCCGCAGATACCAGGGACCAGTTTGGATCGAGCCATTCATTACCTGAGGTCCAGCAACATATGAGGGAGGAGTCACGGACTCGAGGCTATGATCGAGATATAGCCTTCATCATGGATGACTTCCAGCATGCCATGTCAGACAGTGAAGGTAAATTAGGCCTCAGACTGGTATCTTACTATCACAACGCAAATCCTCATTTCTATGCATGCGTCTAATTTTTATTATAGTTCAAAGACTTGGTCTTTTTTTTTTTTTCCTATTCCTTGGTGCATCTTCTGTGTATCTACATTTCTGGGGGTTAATTTATTTCGGTTTATTTGATATTTTTTATTTTACCCTAACAGCAGTTTCTGGATGGTGTTAAGCTACTCTAGCATGCTCACTTTGCTGTTGTTGATTTGCTTTCCTCCTGGTTTGCTTGTGCTTTTTCTTTTTCATTTGTTGATGTCTACTTTTCTGAATACTGTGTAGAATATTCTGTGTACAATATGGACCCTACCATCAGTCTTTATGTGGAGCCCTCTCCAGTGACTGTGGATCATTGAACTTACTTGCACTAGTTTTTTGTTGGGATTTGGAAATAGTCTCCCAAATCTCTAAAAAACTCTAGAAACTTTATTTGCATGAAATTTCATGATAGAGTTCAAGAACTGATAATTCCATCTCCCGATGCACCACTTTAGATCTGTGTTTATATAGAAATAGTGTCTTCATTAAGCATGTATTTTTTGTGAGAACCACATAGAGCTTAATGTGATAGCAAAGTAATGTTCTACATATGGTTTGTTGAAAGCATCCTGTCATGTGGACTTCTGTGCATTCAGAATTGTGATGATGTAAGATAATTTGTCATTTGGATGACACAAGACAATCTCATCCTTTAATAAACTTGCATAAAGTATTTTTCTGCTATTGATGGATTATGCAGCTTAGTTGGTTTTATATGCACCCCACACAATACGTCTGCCAAATAAGCACAAGAGTTTCTCTCTCATAGGTTCATGAAAGGGACCTTTATGATGTATTATAAATGGTGCAATTAAAAATGTTTATTTTGAATAAGTACAGAAAAATGTTAAAGCTGATGTTGAGTACTAAAAAAATTGAAAATTATGTATTAGTTTTGTTTGAGTCAGTTCAGATTTAATATATTCTGAATTGTTTAAAAATCAAAGACAGTTGGAAAGAAAATGAAATTAATATGTTCAAAATTGTATGCACTCCTCTAACTTTTTATCATGTGTATTTACTGCACAATAAAAGAGACTTTGCATGTGCTATATTGTCTGTAAATGGCAATGATTATCTCAGAAGACACATTTGCATGTTTATGAAGTAGAATGGTTTGTTTTTCAGGTTTATATTAACCTCAGCGTTCATTATCGTGCTATTGCTTTTTTACATATACTGAATCTTTCATAATCATTAGAACATTGAACCCATTTGCCTCTCTGATTCTAGAATATATTGAACGGTTTTGTTCTGTACATTCCAAATTCCTAGATGTTGTTTACAACCCCGTCATGAAGTCCATCTTTCAGGAGAGGTTCAGGATCATCAGCTTTTTTGTTTATTTTTATCAGAAGTTTATCTTCACTGTTCTTAAATTCTTAGCACACAGAATCTTATAGTTAAATATGAAGACAGTTGAGGAACTTTCCAAATTGTAACTTGCATCATTCTTCTTAAATAATTTGATATTATCTTGTCTCAACTCAGTTTATGACTTTAAGGGTCATTCTAAGGTCACATGGTTAAAGACACAAGACTGTTCCTGCTCAAAACCAGAAAGAACTGAAGTAAAAACCCGCCAAATGTGTTTGGTGCTACTCTGCCTCATATAAAGAGGTCATAGGGAATTACATTTCTGTACCACAGTGCATTGTGTTTCTATTATGTGTTTGTACAAGACATACATGTTATTTTTAAATTGAACACACTTTTGGTTGAAATTACTCTCTGATTAGTTACAATCTTTCAGAAGTGTTCTAACTCGTTCAAATGGTTTTTATTAGATCAATGTGTCCCTGAATACCAGGGATTCCCCTTTCAGCAATATTTTTTGTGTCAAGCTTTTCTTTTATCACATATTGCCTCTTTTTGCACTATTTTATATTAAGTGTTGAGAAATCAAGACAGTTTATGACACTATTTAAATATGCTAGCAGCAAGTAACTTGAATTGGAAATACATCATATAATTTGGGTGTACGATAAAATTGTTCCAAAGAAGCAATTGCAGTTCTTCAGAAAGTTATGGCCATCTTTCCTCTGGACTGCACTTTTCTCTGCAGTCCCTTGAGAGAGGACAGCTATTCTGATGTTGCATCCAGCCTTTTAATTTAGATTTCTTAGCATTTTTTTTTCCTTAAAAACAATTGCTGTATGATGTTGATGAGATTTCATTAAAAGAAATTAGCTTTAAGCGCTATCTTGGGAAAATATTTTGCTACTTGAATTTTCATCTTTATAGACTTATAAAAATGAATATAAGTCAAGGTATAGAATTTGTTTTCTTCTGTTCAAACTGAAAGATGTGCTTGACTTTCTGTTTTTTTTTTTATAATTTGCCTGTTACGACAAAAAGCAGAAGAGAATACAAATAGGAATTTGAGGCTTTTCACTAAGTACACCTACATATTGTAACAAATCTTAAAACTGTGCCTTAGCACATAAATAGTACCCTCACTAAGATTCCAAACTTTAAACAGGTTAAAAAAAAACAGCTTTAGTGTTAAAAGAACACATCATCCAGAGGTTCTCATTGAAAATAAATAGATTTTTGAGCTTTTGAAATACCTGGTATTTTCTCAGGGTTCCAAGCATCATGAAAGATCTGATCCAGGAAATAGCTCTTTATTACCCCTACCCTTTGTCTTAGTTTCCACAAACTAATCAGTATGTTGAAGATTCTAATTATCAAGGATGCCAAACCTTGTACTCATTTTTATGATTGTAAGCAATCCTTGCTGGTCAACTGGGAAGATGCAAAGTGTAGCTTTTCTCACATAAAAGGTGAGGTGTTTTTTTTTTCTTTCCTTTTAAATTCTCACTGAATTTAGAGTGTTGAAATTAATCAAGACATCGAGACATCAACACAGCTGACCCCTTGTAATTTTCATTTCTGATATTTTGAGTGCTCACTGTTATTTTGCTGATCAAGTTTCTTGGGATCCACAGCCTGGAGTTCAGTCTCACCTTGTTAAACTATGGAATTAACAACATGGGACTTTGTTGGCTCTAGCAGGAGTTTCATACAGGCAGAATCATCGGGCTGCCTGTTGTCATTCGTAAAAAAAATGCATCCTCTAAGACTGCCAGTGTATCTTTGCTGTTCTCAGGTTTCCAGCTGAAAAAAATCTCAAGTAATCAATCCAGAAGCGATAGTGTGTGCATGTCCATGTGAATGTGGCGTGTGTATCTGTATTACACATACATACATAACTTTTAAAATTTCATATAAAATATGCACATTCATCACACTTTCATAAAGTAGTAGTCTGATCTGAACTGTAGTATGAGATTCTACATATATGCTAGCTTTTCAAATGAAGAAATCCAGCAAAAGTTATTTCAAACTCATTCCTTTACTCAGCTGATGATACAGATTACAGTAGAGAGTGTTAGTTTCTGGGATCAGAAAACTATATTAGGTTCTTTGTGTAAGCTTCCATAAGAAGTTCAGTCAGAATGAACTAGCCTGCGCTTGCAGGCACTAGTCAAATGGCACAAATGTGTAAAGCATAAAGGATTTGCATATTAGATCATAAGGGGTTATTGAGACCAATTAATCAATAACTAACCGCTAACCAGACAGGCATCAACATTTTATAATATATCTACTTAATTCATATATGACAATCTAAGTAATATCTTAAAGCATTTTGCATTACATTTGTACACAGTTAAGAAGGAAGAGACTGAATAATATCTAAACAAAGATCAAAGGCCTAATAAAATACTGGATGTTGGATTTATCACATTTCTTCTCTTTTGGGAGAAATTTAATTTAAAAATAATTTTTAAACCATCACTTTTTGTTTATCCCATTAAACTTTTTTTTATTATCTGTTAAATGAATTATATTATGTTTTCATTTCAAACTCTCTTCTGTGTCATGGAACAATTGCATTCACTGTTGTTTCTATAGCAACAACTGACTTTATTTAAGGTTCACAATTTCTAGTGGTTTGGTGAAAAAAAACATTGGTTTTCTTTGAATTCCCAGTTTATCTTGCTTATTAAAGCATAAAATTCAAACTTTTATTACATTCTAATTAGCTACACATTGTTTTGCTTCACACTGATAGTCAGTGTAGAAGAAAATCTGTATGCTGTGTAGTGGAAATATTACTTACTCTGATTCCAATGGATCTTACTCTGATTCCAATGGAGTGAAACCTACGTTAGTTGACCTAATAGTAGACATAAATATGTGTGTTTGCAAAACTGATTTCAATGTAACAGTGTTCTTTGATCCCAAAAGGGTGTCTAACACAATATATTTTATACAGGTTCAAAACTATTAAAAATATAAGAACATTAGTCACATAGAACTTTTGCAGAAAGAACATTCTGGCACTTTCCACAGACAAAGGTTCATACTGCAAAATCGGGGGATGGAATTAAAAATGAGAAAACTTGTGATATTTCTGCTCAGAACTGCAAACTGCTTCATATCTTCTTTGATTTAGGTTGATACCTATTTCATAAAGGAGTCCCAGTTTTCTTATAATTATTACCAAAATTAGATTATTATCAAAATGTTGTGAACAGTGTTCAGTTCAGAAGTTTGGGAATTAGTGAAAGCTGGGTTGTTTTGAGCATTATTTTGGGGATTTTGTTTTGGAGTTTGTGGGTTTTTTTTCCTTAGCCTACTGCAAAGTGACTCATTTTTCCCAGCAAAATTTTTGGAAGTGAAATCTGTATTTCTGAGCTGCCAGAAGAAATAAAATGGCTGTAACAGTCTGCAGTGGGTTTCTTCTGGTATTTAACATCTATAGTTTTGACATAAGAGAACCTTTTCACTTTGCTATATCACTTACATCTAAATTATACCTGAGTTCAATGTCTCAAGTCTCACCTCTAACCTTGCTTTAACTGCATGGCCAATTAATAACCACTATGCATGTTTGCTATGCACAATGCACATTATTGCCCTTTGCACAGCACTGGATCAGAACATTTGACCTGTCCTTGGTTTTCAAAGCCTATCATCTCCGTCGTGAAGAAACAGATTGGTTTGACAAGCCCAGGGAGTCTCGTTTGGAAAATGGACATGTCCTCGACAGAAGGCTGCCAGAGAAGCTGTCCCACTCTCGACCACCTAGTCAACACCAAGATCAAGTAAGCTGTCAAGTAAGCTGTGCCTTTAGTTTTATAAATGTTTCACAATTTAATCATACTATCCAATAGTGTAGAGGCTATGGGATTAATCAAACTCCACCTGCCTTCATCTGAAGTGCTGTTGAACCTGTATTTGTCATCAGTACTTGATGATGAAGTCAGAGTAGCTTTCATCTGCAGTTCAGTATTAACTTTGCAGTTGGCCTTTTGATTTTTGAAACATATCTGAAGGAAGTTAATCTGGTAACCAGAAATATCTATACATTAAATATTCCTATTTTTAACAAAAAAATTTAAAATAAGACTGTCCCATTTTACCTTATCAACTTTGTCCCATCCAGATTCAATTTCGTAGTAGTTTCAGGAACGAGCTGCTTTATCCTATCAACATTTTTTCCCACTTTTAGTTGGCCAGTATAATCCCATCAGTCTGTGATCAAGATATATTCTGTTCTTCAAGTTTACCATCTTCACTCGATTGGTTCAGTTATCATTTTTACTGATTGATTGAGATTACACATCCATGAGATGCAATAGATGCAAGAGAAGCTATTGCATGGCCCCTCTGTAGTACTTCATAAATTGTATCACTCAATTCCTCAGATAACATACCAGCAAACATATCCTACTGTCGTGCAACCTTCAAAGCTTTTTTGCTGAACATTTTTACTGACATTTTACAATAGAATGTAGGTTTTACAGAGTGAGGATGCAGATTTTATGAAGTAAGCATTCAAATATTTTAAAATGCAAGCTGTCATTTTTTTTTCTCTCTTTTACTGTCTCTAGTATATATTGAGATTTACCCATTTATCATTAAGAGAGTTTTACAACTTACAAGTCTTACAGGAATCTATTTAAATAACTCGCTTTATGAACAAACTTTATTGCAGAATAAAGGATGTTTTAGCGTCTTCACAGCTCTCAATATTACTGGCAATAGATATAAAACTGCCTGAGTAGCTGAATCCTCACGAGAAAAAGTCATTACCCTGAACATACATAATTATATTTGACTGATACAGTATCAGGAGGTAAAATTAAAACCTTGCCTTGAAAATTACGTTTGTCCAAAAAGGTTACTGTTATCTTGAGCTCTGTGATATGGAAGTGGTTGGTAAGATGTATTGAATCTTTAGAACTCCAGAGCTTTTCTCTGGGTAAAGTTACAAGACAAGTTACTAGTCACAAAGGTCCTATCCTTGGGTTTTCTCTCGTATGAATGGTGCTACACCAGGGGGAAGATTAAGGGGACTGAGAGTTCTTGTCTTCCACTATTGCTTCCAGAATGAAAATATACTCTTTTTTTCTCCCCAAAGCTGTTGTGATATGCCCTTGTTTATACAGATATAGGAATAGACATATCACATTTTAAATCTTGCTAAAGGCATTTTTTAAGGTTTTGTAAAATCTGTGATGGAAAGTAGAGAGTGAACATGTTCTAAATAATTCTGTCTCGTTCTGTGTAAAGTCTCTGCAGAAGACAAGTGATGTAGAAGGAGAAGCTTTACAACAGTTCCATCTTGCTCTGTTTCCCTCTGGATTAGCTACTGTCATTCACTCACTGGTACAAAATAGTATCATTGTGTCTGCAAAAGGGAGAAACCAACTCTGCATCATCTGCTTTGTCAAATGTTACTTACAGCTTCTGTATTTAAATATCTTCTGTGCACATTTCCTTGAGATAACTTTTAAAACAAAAATATTTTCAAACACGTCCAGAAATTACATTACTTTAAGATGAAATAATTTTGTTAGCTCCACATTGAATTCTGAAAGGAGACTACTTAGCAATAGAATCAAGTAAATCAGTATTAACGTCTCTGTTATTTAGCATTCAATTTATATTTCAAAGCTAATAAAAATAAACCATTCTCAGGCCGATAAGTGTGCTGGGGCAAAGCTCTAAAGGCTTTTTCAACCCTGTCTCTCCTGTAACAAAAATGTTACTGAATTCATTGTCCCACGCTGCCTATCTCTTGTGTCCAGCGAAGCATAATGTACTCTAGAGTCAAAAATGTCAAGTCATTTTTTATCTTAACCATCTGAACAGATCCACCCTCATCCAGAACTTACTTTATTACATAGATTTCCCCAAATCAGTTAGGAGGACTGTATCCTAATTGGCATTGTAACTAAGCCATTGCAACTCCTTTAATATCCCATTCTGAGCACAAATCAGCCACAAAAGAAATTATTTACACCAGTAGCACTGATCTGTTTGTAATTTAACAGTCAGTATTTCCAAATACCCTTACTGGCTGTAAACTTGCCATTTGTTTTTTCTCCTTTGTAGAAAATGTGAATATTTTACTGACCACTAGGATATTTGTATTCCAGAAGATTTTGTTTCACATGTAGGGAACATCAATTTCCTTACTAGATGAAATCAGAACTGCTTGATTACATCCCGCAGAGCTTGTACAAATAAAGGTAATAAATAAAGCACAACCCTGTGCTTTGGAAGCAAGAATGCAATGGAGTGACAACCCTGAACTTCCAGGTTTCCATGGAATTCATACAACACTCATACAACAAGCAAATTAAGCACACATAGCATATTATTAATATTAAAAGATACTGGTTCCTATAGCAACTTCTGTGGTACTACATAGAAAACTACATAAACTGCAGTGCAGTTTAGAATCTTGATTAACTGTTTCCCAACTTGATGATTCTGAACTACTTAACTGATAAGGGTAGGCAGGGTTTAAACCTAATCAATACTTAATGTGTTGCAGACTTTTCACTGATTTCTGTTGATCTCAAAAGTTGGCTTAGTTGCTGTCAGTTGACGAGCAACTGAGTGAATCATTAGCCACCCTCTCACTGTCATTCAAGATGGAATTTAGCAAGCAGCTTCTCATTTTTTAGTTCCCCAGAAATGTTGTTCTCACTGCATGCCAGAAAGACTTCTACATCAAAAGTCAGACTTCTATACTGACCCAATTTTAGAAGCAAGAACCACTCTCTTTGGAAGTTATTAATGAGCAAGAACATTGAGGTTGTAAGATTTTCTTCAATACTATTTTTACAAATTATCTCCTTCATCAGGGACCTATAGGTAGAGAGAACTTTACAGCTCTAGGATTTCTAGAGAACTCGACATTTGTGCTCTGCACGGTCAAGATGCAGTAGTTGAAAGAGGCATGATTATCTTAGCTGTAGAAATTCTTTGTGCCAGCTTTCATGGGCCTTGTACACTAAAAGACTTTGTTTCCCAAGAGACTACAGCCAGAGATAGCTGCTAAGGTTCTCCTTTTCAGGCACTAAGATATTGGTGTACAGGTATGTGCAACACCTTTCAAAAACAGAAGCTACTGTGACTTTGAAGACCTGGTCCAAAGTCTAGACATTTTAAGTGTTGCTATGGACTTTGCCTGGACTACTAAAATAAACTTGATGTTTTTTAGTGTTTCTTCTTACTTGCCCTCTTTACCTTGTAAATTTCCCTTATATGAGGCTTCTATAGAGTTTATCAGACAAAGCATGTAAAGATAATAAAGGGAAAATACAGTTTATACTTAAACTGATTTTCTGTAACATCCTTAGAAAACCTCAGCACATCTATTTGCTATTCATTCTGGTTTTTTGAAGGAGCTTTGAGCTGACTAATAACATGAAACACGTGACCAGAGCTTAAATTCCTGGAGGAAATGCTTTATAGTTCACTGTTCATTTAACTCATTGGGGTGCAACCCACAAGGACAAGAGTAATGTGCAGGAAAATGTGACCCAAGTCTTGTGTCACCTCAAAGAGTACAATAGGAGGGAAGATACAGTGGAGAGTCAAAATGTGTCTGTCAGCAGACGACAGCATTGCCAGTGCTGATCTGCAAGAAGTATTATTTGAGAGTGCTGAAAGCTCCTAGAAGAGTGAGGAAAGGATCTCGATGGCAAGAATCTGTGGGTTTTGTGGCAAATAAGCAGGATCAAGTCATCTTTTGCTGTGTGACCTAAATCTGGGCTTGGGGGCTTACATGTTGTCCATTCTTGCAGCCTTGCAGCAGAGGGACTGCCCCTCCTGCACCATAGCTCAGAGTTATACTGTCGCAATTGTGCGGCTTCAGTGTGTCCTTCGGTATCCTCAGTGGGGGAATAGTCAGAAGGACCTAGTGACATATATTCATGTGAAGGGAAATCACCTTTAGTGAAAGTTAAATGTAACAGCTTGGAAATACAAAATAATTTTTCTATGCAAATTCACCACTGGTTTTTTTTCTATTTATTCAACCACTTTCAGACAAATACTGTTCTGAAGGTAAATGCCTAATAACATGTTCAGTTTAAATACTGATTCCCACCAACAATAAAAAAGAGGGGGTTTTATTGCTAAAAAGCAATTTTTAAAAATTATGATTAAAAACTTGAATGTTTTATCGAGAAGCGTATGAATCACCAAGATTTATTCTTATCATAAAATTCTGGAAGTTAAAGTAACGAAGAAGCAGTAGACTAATACAGGAGGTGGTCTATATTTTCTTATATATTTACCAGCAAGTCAAGTACAATATGGCGCTGAATATTCTTGGAATAGTATTCAAAAAACCAGAAAGATGAGATAGAGCAATTAAAAGGGAAAAAAAAAAAAAAGTGAATTTAAGTTTATGAGTTGCAATATTCCTCAGTTAAATTGAGTTACTCTTATCCAAATGGATCCCAGCTAAGGAACTGTTTAGATGTGTTTATACTACATTTGAATGGCATAATTTTTTACTCTTTTTAAAATCAAAATAAATCAGATACGTTATTTCATATTTTTTACAATTTTATGTAAGGTACATGTGTCAGAGGTATTTTTACTGTTAAATTACACTTACCGAATTTCTAATATTTTCATTAAAAACATAACATGTTTTTAATGTTCCTGCCTGTTTGGGGGGGGTTCAGATCAGATATTAAGAAAAAGAATTTCACCAGAAGCATTGTCAAACATTGGAACAGGCAGCCTAGGGAAGAGTTTGAGTCCCCATCCCTGGTGATACTCAAAGACAACGTAGACATGGCACTGAGGGACATGGTTTAGTGATGGGCTTGGAAGGTTAGGTTAATAGTCGAACTCGATCTTAAAGTTCTTTTCCAATTTAAATGATTCTGTGATTCTCAGAATTGTAAGAGTGGAAGTCTCTTGGCCCTTTATATCTTTCTGGTAGTGTTAAGACCTATGTCCTGGCAAAATTCTGTGGTAAATCCTAAAGTCTTGACTGATCTCAAGTTCTGATTTTTTCTGGAGTATTTTTCCACTGCCACATTCATAATCTGCTTTGTCTCTGAGATGAATGACAGTCAATACTACTCTCAGTGTTTTACGAGTGGACTTCAGCGTTCTAGGTGCAACAATATCCACTGGATAAGAAACAAAATTATGACAAGAGATATGTAACCTCCTCTGCTCAACGTAGAATGGAGCTAAGCAAGTCCCTTGACTTTCCTCTTTCCTCTCCTTTTATTTATATGTGCTATTCATTAAGATTATGAACTCTCCAGGGCAGAAACTGAGTTTGAAGTGCTTAGTTCAGGAGAAGCTTAATCTCTTTAAATGCTACTTAAATAGAAATAATAGTAATAAACTCTTGTCAGCAGGCTGATGATAGAATTTTGCATATCCATTCTGATTAATACTGTCCCATCATCTCTGCGTCTGCCTCCAGCAGTCCCAGCCCTCTGACCCTCAGCCTGGAGCAGCACTCCGGGAGCTCTGTTCTCTCAGCCCTGGTGCAGTGCTTAGGCTCAGCACCATGACAGAAAGGAGAAGACTTCTGCTTTGCTTCCAAAAGACCAAAACTGCGAGCAGAGAAGGGGTGTTTTATGCATGAGGAGTGCAAGTGTGCAACAAACACACTTTCTGCATTTTGGTATTGGTTCATGGCAAGTGCTTCTGTTTTGGTTAACATCTTTATCAATGAATGAGGAGATTGGGTGCACCCTCAGTAAATTTGTTGATGACACCAAGTTAGGTGTGAGCGTAGACCTATTTGAGGGCAGGAAGGCTCTTCAGAGGGACCTGGACAGGCTGGAGCAATGGGCTGATCCAACTGTCAGCTCCTGCACTTGATCCACAACCCCGGGCAATGATACAGGCTTGGGGCAAAGTGGCTGGAAAGCTGCTCAGCTGAAAAAGAGCTGAGGATATTAATCAACAGCCAACTGAATATGATCCAGCAGTGTGCTTAGATGGCCAAGAAGGCAAATAACGTCCTGGATTGTGTCAGAAACATTGTGATCAGCAGCAGGACCAGGGCAGTGATTATCCCCCTGTACTCAGTACTGGTTAGGCTGCACTTTGAGTGCTGTGTTCAGTTCTGGACCCCTCACTACAAGAGAGACACGGAGGTGTTGGACCTTGTCCAGAAATGGACAATGAAGCTGATGAAAGCTCTGGAGAAGAAATCTTATGAGGCACGACTGAGGGAGCTAGGGATGTTGAGCCTGGAGAAAATGAGGCTGACAGGAGACGTGATCACTTTCTACTACTTCCTGAAGGGGAGATGTAGTGAGGTTGATCTCTCCAGTAACAAATGACAGGACATGAGGGAATGGGTTCAAGTTGTGCCAGAGGAGATTTAAATTGGGCTTTTTTCACTGAGAGGGTTATTAAGAATTGGAAGGGGCTGCCCAGGGAGGTGGTGGAGTCACCATCCCAAGAGATATTCAAAGACACATAGATGAGGTGCTGAGGGATATGGTTTAGTTTAGTGATAGGCCTGGCACTGGGAGGTTAGTGAGTGGGCTTGATGTTGAAGGTCTTTTCCAACTGTAATGATTCTAAGTGGGGCAGTCCCTACTGCATGGGCCCTCTTGTGACTGTATCATGGCTGGTGGGATCACCCCAACTAGAAATCTGACACTGTAGTGTACATTATAGAGTTGCATTTCTTTCAGCTTTGACAATTCCCAGTATCAGCAAAAGTGAATGTTGCACAGTTTCATATGAGACATAGTCGTAAAAGTTTTAGTCTCTTTCAAAAAGCTTTTGAAATTTGATGACAAGAGGTATGTTCGAATTGCTGAATTGGTTTTGCTGAAATTAAGGCAGTATTTCATGGCTGTTTACACATTCAAGCACCATTTTGTTTAGGCCTGTATGAACATGATTTTATAATAATTACGGGAATTATATGTAATTTCATTCTTCTCCTGAACATTCCCTGGACAGAGGAGTAATGTTAAGAGAAGATACAGAAGACAATGACTGCCTTCCAGTCATTAGGAAATAAAAATCAGAACTAAGGCTGTATTCAAAATGAATCTGGCTCTATGGAAGTAAATATTCATTCCCCTGCAGTCTGACAAATGTCTTTAAACTTGGGGGAGTGTTTGAATTGTGAAGCTGTGATATTTCCCTGGATGAAATAAGTTTATTTGCTTGTTTCTGTTTCAACTGTCTAAAATTATCAACACAACTGATGTTGTTTTGTCTTTTTATGACATGCATATTTGTGTTCCTCAGATAAATGGGAAGCCCCTGCAGTACATTTTCCCTCATGCAAGGCTCAAACTACTGAGAGACCCAAAGGATCACACAGTTTCAGGTAAAAAAAAAAAAAACAACAAACCTCTATGAGACATGATAATTAATTTGATTAGCATGAATCGTGCAAAAGATCTGCATAAAAATAGTTCCTGTGTCATATGCAGGAAATTCAGTGGTCATTTTACACCTTTCTAGTTGGTATAACAGAAAGCAGCAGAGCAGAGCAAAGGTCACAACTGTTCAAGCTACATAAGCTATACAGACATGAGGAACGAGGAAAATCCATTGTGTTATACATATGAGCAGTCTGTTTTACTGTTACTTTTTATATAACTCTATATTCTCTGTGTTAGAGGTTTCTATAAAATAAGCTTCTGTAAGTGTTCAGTGTGTCCAGAACTGAGATTTTCATTCTTTCTGTACTGGAGCTATTACACAGAAGAAAGTAACCGAACCGTGAGATTCCCTTTTTCTGTGATAACTTCATGTAGAGACATTTATCACAGGATGTCAGATGTATTCTCTCTTCCCTAACACTAGCACAAATGTTTGTGTAAGTTTGAGTCTGCTTGCAAAGGAGATGAAACTGTCAAAGGTTATGTTCATTCACCTCCTGGACTGTGAGCAGGAACACAGTGTGATTTTTTTCATGTATCAAATTGTAAAAGGCTGCCATTTAGAAGACCTGGCACAGGTAAGATCTGTCTGTTTGAGCTTTTGTAACTGCACTGTTTCTCATGTATCTACTGATAAGGACCTCAAATGTTTGTGGTTTTTTTTCATATACTGTTTGTCTTCTTTCAGAAGTACATAATTTAAGCAATTTTGTCATGAAACCATCAGACTTTCCTTCAACTCGCTTTAAAAATTCTAATAATATGTGTCAAACTATGTTTCTGCACAGAAGGGATTCTCGACTGCCAGCTCTGGTGTTCCTTTGAGCATTTAAGTAAAAAGAGGCATGAACTTACTTGAATTGCTAACTATTGTTTTCACAAGGTTTCTGGCAGTAAAACCTTCATCACTTCCACCCCCAGTATCTACCTCACATTTAAGGTGTTAAATGATTGTTCTGTATATATTATGAGGTATTTTCTTGTGAGTCAGCATAACACCCACTGGTGATTTCAGGGCACAGACAGAGCCCTCCACCCACACAGCACGATGTGAAGGCAGCTGCTGGGCTGCTGCTGTGTCAGCCGCTGCTGCCCCAGGCAGCAGAGCTTCTCGCCCTCCCAGCAGAGATCTGTCCCCTGTGGCATGATGAGTAATGCTGTGATTGCTTAGAGCTGGTCTCTTATTCAAGAACAAGTGGAATTACAGCAACACAACTGTGTATAGCTCATGATTTCATGTTACTGAAGGCCTACTCTCCAATGTAACATTACTTACACTCATGCAATGTGAAATGTGTATTCCAAATTCTCAACTAGCTCTCACACTGGCAACCACAGCAACAGACTGTTCATCAGGGTAAATGTCTGGTAAAAACCAAGGTATAGCTATTGACTTCCCATTTAATAATGCTCTACCCAACATGAAATCAGACAGAATCAAATATTCATTCAGAGTCTTGCCAAGGTTTCATAACCCACACTGAGTTTGCTCACTTCTGTACTTGTACTGTATTGTACCTAAGTTCTGATGGGAGTAAGCGAGTTTGGCTATGCATCTACAAGCTGCAGTCATACTTTTTACTTTTAGTCCAGATACACTCTTCGAGACATATACACACATATTTCTATATGCTGTCCATGTAGATCTCTGTACAAATATGAGAAGGTTTAAATGCAAATTATACAAAAAGGAGACAAAGGTGGAATAGGGTACCAAAAGGGAAGACCTGAGACAGAACAAGTTTTTTTTACTCCCTGTACATCTTTTGAGTACTATAACTCCATGACTTTGTACCTTCCTTGCCCCTTTGCCAGTGTCTAAAGGATTAAAGTACACAGAAACTCTCTTTAAACTTGTAGTGCTTTGTGCTCAGCCTTCAGCTTTCCAAAAGACCTCTCCCAGAGTGACACATATATTTAATTCACTTTATTAAAAATTCAGTTTTTATTAAACTAATAGCAAGTATCTTCGTGTATGAACCATGCAATAACTATTAACCAAAGGCAGACTTAGAAAGCTATTATACAGCAAAAGCTACTTAAAATATTGGTAGATTGAACAGTATCTGCTCTTGTACCCCTACAGCTACTTTTCTGCAAGATTATTGGATATTCATCTAGATGCCATGGTTGGTTGGCTAGTTTTTTTTCTCTTTCTTTGCTTCTTTTCTTCTCCTCTTTTCCCTGTCCTTCTTTTATCATAAATATCAAAATTAGATGTTGAAAAATTTTCTTAAACTGTTTGTCTTATACTTGTTACATAAGCACAAGTTTAAAAAATCTCTTAAAAAAACCCAAAACTCCTCAATAAAGCTTACATTGGGAGTCAGATCTCTCCAAGGGAACAGCCAGTCACTGTATGGGTGGTGGTGATAGGAGTCTCTGTTGCAGCCATCCTTGCCATAGCATCTTCAGCTGTTGTGTTGCTGGATCCTTACAAGCCCAACTGGCCCATGGTCCATTGTTTCTGATTATCTTAAAGTATGAACAAAACATCCTATGCCTTACCTATGCTCTAAAGCCTGCCCTATGAGATCATTTCTGCATATGCAAGAACAGTTTCTACTGATGGTTTAAATTAACTACATGCAGTTTGGTCAGTTCAAGAGGAGCTGCATGGGGAGATGACTGAGACTGACAGAGTCTCCTCTCAGGGAATTAATGAACACATCTTCAGTACAAGTAGTTTATCTTAACTGGTGTGTTCACAGCAGGAGTTACATGGGCAAATCCCCCAAACTGTCCACAAATCCCACTTGGAGAACTCATGCTGATCTGTTACTTTGCTGGAAAGCTGGGCAGTGGTTCAGATTATCACCTCATCTCACTAGAGAGTTCTTGGACAGTGATGGCTCAGTATGCTGGGTGAGCCCAGATACCTAGTTATAGCACAGCTGTAACTATAGAGCAAGCTTGAATGTCATCCCAGTATCACCACTACAATTTGAATTCCTTAGATCTCATCGCATAGTTTCGATAGTGGAGATAACTGCCTGATTATGGATCCAGAAATTGGCACATTACGAATATCAATAACAACAGTAGTCACAAATAATTTAAAATTTGGACTACATCACTAGATATGATGTGCATATGCATTCTGTTTATTTGTATTCTTGATTAATGAAAACTAGCTCTGAGGTACAGATGCCTCTGATGCCTCTTACATAATCTGGCATAATTTTGCATGCAAAAACATTTATTGCAAAATTTAGTATGTGAATGAGATGTTTAAGGAATTAAGAACTGGGCCAAAATTGTAGCTTGAAAAAAATCAATGCACGCTTACTGGCTGGCCTCTCTTTTGAAGGTGCTCGTTTCTTTAGTACATGCTATCATCTACAGCTCACAGCTCTTCTTTTCAAGGTGTGAAATGTCCCCTCCTCAGGAAATGCTGATAGTTATGAAGGAATTGTCAAGGAATCTGCAAATATTGATTAATAATTTGCAATTTAAAAAAACAACCAAACAAGAAAATCAGTTGGCATCACGATTATGCTGAGATGCCAAAACAATGATAACAGTGATTGACAGTGGCAGTATTTAGTGCTCCAGAAACTCAGTGTTCGTTTTCACTGGGAATCCCTTGCTCCATTTTGATCCTTTAGCATAGCAGCATAAGCACTGCTTTATACTGCCAGCATTTTATCTTTTATTTTTTAACACATCATAGTTATATCTGAAAAAGTGCAGAGTACATGGCTATTGAAGGTGATGACAGCATTGGCACTACTTTTGGCCATCTCGCAAAGATAAAAACTTACATTGTGTTATTCCTAATCAAAAAGCTGTTTAGGCACACTGGGTGAAAAGCCAACAAGGCAGACACATCTCAATAGGTCTATACGTACAATGAGCGCACTCAGTCAAAGGTAATTTTTGATGTTTTGCCTCATTTAGGCTGAGTCATAAGTAATTCTTCCCTTTCCAAAGTAAGCAAAATGTACCTTTGAGCAGCCAGACTGTCTGTGTTCTAGAACATCCTCTTCAATCCTGGTGATTAAAAAAAAAAAAAGGCTGAGAAGCAATTCAGAAAAAGCTGTGAACTTTATAGTAGAGCAAAGAAGAGAATTGGACTCCGGGCAAAAGACCAAATTCCTAATCTTTACTTCATCAATGATGTCAGTGAAACTGTTAAGAGGATGATGGGAGCTGTAATGCTGCACACACGTCAGAAATGCCTTATACTCTCTAAGTGTTGTTAATTCCTTCACACAACACTATATTTCTTCAGTACAGGGGTATTCTGCCAGCTCATGGGTTACTTATCTTGAGAGAGAGGAGGACAATTTGAAGTCTTTTCCTATATCAAGCTCTCACGGCTATAGATAGTCTCAAAATAAATACCTCTATATATTTCCAGTTGTTTTGCCTGCAAGTCCAGAAAATTCAGTTCTTAGAGTGAAATACCAAAGTTCAGTGAATATGTGATTACTAACCAGTTAAAAAACATATTAGATATAGTCACAGTCAGTGCTGCATGTGACACAGTAGTCAAAGACAGAGGGTGAAAAGTGTAATCCATCTCTTGTCCTCATGCTCTTTTCTCAGAGGATTACTTATCCAGTTTCTTTGGTTTAATATTATGAAGTATTGAGATAATACTTTGCACAAAAAAAAAACCTCAATACCCTTCTCTAACATTTGCTTGTCACTAGGGAAGGATTTAATCCCTAATTAATGACCATCATTCCCTCAAACACTTTCTCTTTATCAGAGACACAGCACAGAAGTTAAAAACCAATAAACAGAAAGAGATGGATCTCTTACAATTAGGTAACATCAGAGATTTTCCAGTAAGGTCATATAGTAGTACATGATGACAAGAGTGGAAATAAAGGTAAGGAGAGATGTCTGCTATATCTTAATAGCACACTCAGAAAGAAATTAATGCTGTTCACCTTTTCTAAATTAAAAAAAAAAAAAAAAAGAAAAAAAAAGCCCACAAATCGTCGTATTTGTTAAAACCATTTTGTCAAGATACAAACCATATATTCCACATATAATGTGCTTTCTCTATAAATTAACTTAATTTTAAAAGCATGAGTGTGTGTATTTAAAATACTTTCCATGAACCCTTTTTTGCAGCTCAGTTGTTTATGCATTTTTCAGTATATTAACTTTCTTTGAAGGATGTCTAATAAGAATTTAAGAGGAGTGGAAATAATTGAGAGGGCAGTGTTATCTACTGGTTGTAAAGGTCCAATTTGCTTTCCTAGCTGTTGGGCAGAAAAGGCTGCAGAAACAGATCACTACAACACTGAATGTTAGATTTAAGTCAAATTCCCAGGTTCCCATGGAAAGCCAAGAGGAAAGCTGTCGTGTAAGAAAGAGGTTCACAGAAACCAGAAATATCTCTGTCAGATATACAGGTCAGCACTTTCCTATGAAGACCTAGAAGAGAGGACATTCAGGGACACGTCATTGGCAAGACAACTTGTCAAAGACATCGGAAAAAGTTGATAATGCAGAAATGTCTGTTTAAGGTTTGACTTCATGGGTGAGGCATGAATTATCTTAATGACTCTCAGAGGAAAATTAAGACCCTGTGCTCCTTTCTGTGCATACTGGCTATCAAAAAATATGTATAGTTTTAGTAATTACACCAGAACAAGGAGGATACAAAGGACGATCTATTTAAGGTTGTAAAAGTTTAAATAAATCACCTTTTGGATATGGCTATTTCCCACTATTGATTATAAAGGGAGTATAAGGTTACTACTTGGGTTACAGTTTTTGTCTTGTAGAGATCTTAAATTAGATGAGATGAACAGATATGGCTTATGTACAAAGAGGCTACAGAACAGTCAAAAGACTTGTAGAGAACTGATTGTTTAAAGGACCATATTGCTTCTCTTCAAATAGACAAATGTCTATTTGAGTCAGACACACTTCACAGAGCAGAGGACTGGAATATTTTGAGAATTATTGCCTTCCAATCACTATTTACATAAACACAGAGCTTTACAGGCCTTTGAAGGGCACTAGGGCACCCAAGCAGTCTGGTCATAGTTATGGTTACGGTCAGAACTTCTTTACTGTAAGAGTGAAGGAGCAGTGGCACAGGCTGCTCAAGGAGGTTGTGGGGTATCCTTCTCTGGAGGTTTTCAAAGCCCTCCTGGACATGTTCCTGTGTGATCTGATCAAGGTGAACCTGCTTTAGCAGGGATATTGGACTAGATGATCTCTCGAGGTCCCTTCCAAACCCTACTATTCTGTGATTCCATGATTCTAAGGTTCAGATGTTCTGATTCTGCAGGCCACTGACACAGAGAAAAAATGTTCCTCATGGATTGGTAGGGTGCTCTGAGGTTCTGATTGTCTCACAGCCTCATTGCACCAAGCTAACTGAGGTGCAGCATTTGTCAAGTGAAACTTCTATTCTTCATGATCTATGTTTCTGAATTTTTTTCACTGTGATATTGTTTTCAGGGAATATGTACTCAATGCCTGCATGTTTGTTTGCCGTTTTACTTCAGTAAAAAGAAGTTGAGGGAGGGAGAGTTGTTAGCAAAATTTTCTTTAAATAGCCTAAAATTTGCCATAAAGTGTTCTCCTTCCTGAAGAAATCTGTTCATCAAGAGAGTGAAGCTGTCGTTTGACAGTCAAGGCTGATGAAGCCAAAGCTGCCTGCCAAAATTACAGTCATTTCCTTCCCCCCTCCAAAAAAAAGAAATTATCACCCCCCTTTCAGTAATTTTAGTCATTTTTCTAAAAGAAATACAATTTAAGGAGGAAACAAATTGTAACATCAAAGTGCTAATTTACATGTTAGATCAGATTCTTTTTTTCTGTAAAAGTTCTTATCTTGCTTCACGTTGATTCTTGGGCAGGAGTAGTCATTGGCTTGAAAACGTACCATTTTCTCAGAAAAGACTGAAAATTTCCCTCATTTTACATCTTCTTATAGTACGTAGAAAAAAAAAATTATATCATTCTCTTGATACAGAAGTGAAGGCTTCAGTGTTTAAAAGATCAAGCTGTGCAGGAAAATAAATTACCTTTATCTCTCTCACAGAAAAACACCTTGCATTTTGTAGGGTTACTTTCAACAAACAACAAGCTGACTGGTAAATTACTATGCACTTAATTAATATACTGTTTTTCTTTTGCAGTAGTCAAGTTATTATAAGATGCTTGTTTTGTGTGAGACATCAAATGAGTATATAACAAGTAATAAAAACAACTAAATATTCTTTAAATAAAACAACTGAAAATTATTGTCAACTCCTCCATGTTAAAATGTAGGGGGGAAAAAGTCTTTATATATTGCTTCCTTATTTTCTTTTTTAAAAAAGTGTTATTTCATTACCAGCTTAAACTGGATACAAGAGAATTAAGGCATTTTGTGACTTTAAGACAGGAGTTTAAATTCAACTTAGATGAGAAGTGATTGGATGTAGTTACTAACCTTCAGGAGTGGCTGATGTCATCAAGGAAACAGCATGTGTGACAAACTGGAGGTCTCAACATGTATGTTAGCAAACAATTCCTATTTCCAAACACAAAGCTGGCCTGTATGCACAGATTGAATGGTTGTAAAGAAATGAGCTGTCAAATGGCCACAGTGACACGTGGCATGAGGATGAGAGGCAATGGGTGTAAGTAGAAACAAGAGGTTCATACTAGATACAAAGAAAATATTTATCCCCACTGACTTAGCTGTAACTACTAAGATGTGTAAATCTAAAGTATTTTGTGACTTGCTTAAAAATCCCTCCATTTTGGAATGGGAAAGAGCGTGTATGTGCTTAGACACAGGCTAAATAAAGCTGTGAGAGCAAGAACACTTTGACGAAGAAGGGTAATAAAATTTGGAACAAATGGAGAAGAGTGCATAGCATCTTTTGACTAATGTAGTCCTGACACCAGACTCAAGATCGAATGATCTTTCTAGCCTTTTCTAAAAAGGCTAGAGGTGCTCCAGAGTCTGAATTTATACTGAATAAGGTCACTGTCCGCATTTATGTATATGTTTAAGAAAACTGTCTCCATTGGCATATCTTACCTTGGGACAGCGTCAGCACTCTGCATAGATAGCAGTATATGATAGGACAGAGTGATGTTTCTCTTTCCTTTTAACATTGTCCTCCAGTTTATCAGTTTCATAAAAAGAATTTGTCACAGTTACAGCTGTTGTGCATCCCAAATACCAGCATCATGATCACTGGAGAACCCAGGCAAAATGAAGCAGAAGAATGTGTTTCTTGCTTCCTTCGTAGAATAACTGTGTTTTGGAAAAGTCTACACAACACTCTGGACAAGATTTTTGTCAGTTGTAATAGTCATCACTATTATCTATTGAAGACAGCAATATTTTCCCAAATCTGTTAAATGTAAGAATAATCTTACTGCATCAGACATAAGGTTTGTTTGACCCTTCATCATGGCTCTGACAGGAGGTATTTAAGAATATAAGGCCAGAGCACAGTGCAATATTTTCACAGCTTCCAAGAGCCAGTGGTTCAGACACTGTGAAGTTGTGGTTGCTTCTGCATTTAAAGGGGAACTGCTCTTTTCCTAAATGCTTTTGTTTATGCATTATATTATAGATAGCATGTGCCTGTATATCATACATATTACAGTATATCATTTTAGTATATCATTTTTGTATTAACTATATACAAAATATAGTTCCTTGAATACCAAAGCCAATAAGGATGGAAAAGTTCAAAATTAACATTTCAAACAAAGACATTTAGCTGTCAGTCAGTGGCATCTGTTGAGCCATTGGTGTCTGTCAGTAAGTACAAGTGAATCTCAGTGCTTACAGTGGTTTTATAGATTTAAAGCTACAGTCTACCATAGATGGCACCTGAGTACTCTAATATGACAGATCAAAAAGAAGAAGCCTGTATCTTGTTTTCAAGTAAGTAAAGTAAGTGCTCCAAGATGCTAATTGGCAAAACAGTTCATGATCCTTCAGGATGACAACTAGTATGCAAATCAGCATGAAACAGATTTGCAGCTGATATACATCAATGCTGTGCTATTGAAACAACTGGAATATATCTGAATTTCATCAGCTCAGGATTTTACTTTATGTATATTTTATGATTCAATTGCCAATGGCCAAGAAGTGGGATAACTGAGTAGACTTAATCATGTTTCTAGGAAACAATTACATTTAATCTAATCTTGTTAGAAAGCATCAAAACAATTCTCCTGAGCACAAACTTGGAAAGGCTGTACCTATGTAGGCAACCAAACCCTACTATAGATCGTCATGTTATGCATTTCAGAGAATAGCATAGGAATAATAATACAAATACAAGTTTACCATGGATTTGGTTATAACATCTTGCCTTTCTTGCTGCTTTTCAAATGTCTGATCTAACTTGGTTTTGTTTGTTTTGTCTTGTCTCATTTCTATGTTTCCTTCTCTAGAATTCCCAGATTGCTTTAGTAAACTATATCTAAGTAGGTAGCTTGCATTTCTTCATTGGACTTTTAAGCTTGAAGTCCAAAGAGAAGTCATAATAATTTTTTTCAATGGCTGACAATTCTGTTTCATATAGACAATGGAACATGATGTAAAATTGTTCCAACAGATAAGGACCTACCAGCACCCTAGCAAATGTCTGGTCTAGATAAGGGTGGATGAGGAATGGGGAGATAAAGTCTAGTAAATGACCACAATAGGAAGGCATTCTTCATTTCTGTTCATAGTCAAATAGAGCTGGAAGACTACTGTTTGATTGATATGTTCTCATTGCTGTGGCATGGCATGTTACCAGTTTACAAGGTGTTTCAGGCCCAACATTTTGTTTTCGTTCTTTATTATGATGTATTTGTCTAATTGGTAGCATTGGATAATGACCAGAAAAGGTCATCTTTGTGTTTTCTTGCTATGTTCAGCCTTCTGGTTTTTAATTTTGTTTTTGAAAGTATTGTTAGGAAGTGCTGAGAACCGTATTTCAAGCTGTGTTTTTTTCTTACCTTGATGATATGTCTGTGCTTATGGATCTGAAACAAAATACCTACTCTTTATTTTGGGTTTTAAATGTGTCTTCCATTTCAGACACATGTTGCAGCCCTTATCTACATTTTGAAGTTCAAACCCATTTAAATTTTCCCATTTTAGTCCTCTATAGTTTCAATTTCAAAAGACATCATATCCAGAGGTAGTAAAACAATTGTGGTCTTCCAGAACTAGAATAGTGATTTTCACTTACCTTGAGGGCATGCTCTTAGGATATCAGAAATCCAAATCAATGGTGTTTTTTAATATCTTTCTCAAAAATTCAGTCACCTAAAAGTCTATTAATAATTCATGTATCTCTGTACCTAACTGTGACAAGAGTCAAATTTCTTGTGATGCTCACACAGTTTCATGTGCCAATGCGTACAAATTCATGTGATTACTGAAAACCTGTTCTACATTCTAATTGTTTCTTTACTTTCTTTTCTCATCTAATTAGACAGGCAGGAGATTTCATACTTTGAAACATTAGCCTAGAGGAAATATTTGTTTGAGCACAGGAATAATGTTTTCACAGAGTCACGTACTTGCGTGCTTATACCAGGGTTGAAGATGGGGCTACTGTAGGGGGCTTACCTAATAATTAAACAATGTCATTCTCTGCATTCCCTGATGGAATTCTATTTACTTTTATAAGAGAGGTCATCCCTGAAAACTTAATTTTCACCTTTGTGTAAAGACAAAACCACCAATGCCAGAAAAAGCCTGATATGCCTTTAATTACTCAGTTTATCTCTGCTCTTTTTTGGGTTTTTTTTTTGGTTTCTTTTTTTTTGTTTAACCCATAGCTTATGTAAGAGGTTATTGACATTTGTTTGGAAAGGCAAATCTAATCATTTCTTACATGCTGAAATAGTTCCAGGAAATCTAGGCTGCTTATACTCTTATGGCTGTAATGAACTACTCAGCGAAGTAATAAAAAGATGACAAGATTTCCCGAGCTTCACTGTGGCCAAAGCAACAGCAGCAGACTGGCTGCAATTTGGTCTTTATCATCTCCAAAATGGACAAAAAAGACAGAATTGTAATTGCAGAGCTCAGGTTATGGTCAGTCTACTCCAGCAAAATAAATTATCATCTTTCTGCTGTGTGGCTACTGCAACATCACAACGATTTCGTAGTAGTCTGAGATATACTGAGCTACACAAGTTCAGGATAAATAAGTCTAGTTGGACACAAAGTACCTAATGGAGGAAATAAAGAAAATAGAATGATGAATTTATATGCTGCAGTTATGCTTGCCATGTCACCGGGGACAGAATTTGTTACTGTCAAGTTATTGGTCACTACTCAAATATACATTATATCCACTATACATACATACACACAGTATGAAGCATCTGGAAGGATGCAAAATGACACATGAAATATCCTTTTGAAAGTCACAAAGTAGTTTAATTGTCAAAAAGCAATTCTCTATTCCATTTTATTAATATTTTACTCCAAGTATGAATTTCTCTCAAAAGTAGCTCTTCATTTATTAGACTCTTGAAATCTGGAATAGAATAGAATAGAATAGAATAGAATAGAATAGAATAGAATAGAATAGAATAGAATAGAATAGAATAGAATAGGAGTCTTTCGGTTGGAAGGGGCCTACAGTGATCATCTAGTCCAACTGCCTGACAAAAGGTTACAGCATATTATTAAGGGCATTGTTCAGATGCTTCAGACAGGCTTGTTCCAGTGTTTGACTGTCCTATCAGTAAACAAATGCTTCCTAATGTCCAATCTAAACCTCTCCAGCACACCTTTGAACAATTCCCACTCTTCCTATCACTGAATACTAGGGAGGAGAGATCAGCATCACCCTCTCCACTTCCTCTTCTTAGGAAGCTGCACAGAGCAGTGAGGTGGCCCTTTAGTCTCCTTTTCTCCAAACTTGACGACAACAAAGCCTTTAGTCTGTCCTCACAAGACATGCCTTCCAGTTTTTTTACCACCTTCATTGTCCTGGACATATTCAAAGGCCTTGACATCCTTCTTAAACTGTGGGTCACAGAACTGCATACAATATTCAAGGTGAGACTTCACCAACACTGAATATAGCTCCTTTGACTGGCTGGTCATGCTGTGTTTGATGCACCCCAGAATGGGGTTTGCTTTCTTGGCTGCCAGGGCACACTGCTGACTCTCACTGATCCTGCTGTCAACCAGCACCTCCAGATCCCTTTCCGTAGAGCCACCTCTCTCTCAGTTTATACCTGTGCCCCACATTACTCTCATCCTGTGTCACAGTTTCACCCCTGCCAGCAGCTGATTATCATGCAGAGGGTGGCTTGCTCCCTTCGCCTGACATGAAAAAAAAAAGTGAAACTCCTGGGTTGAGAGAAGAACAGTTTAGTAACTAAAATGAGATAAAATGCAGTAGTAACAATAAGAAAATATTATTATTATTGTTATGATTGTTGTTGTTATTGTTTTAATGAAAAGGAATATAACAATGTTGCACAATGTAATTGCTCATCATCCACTGACTGATGCCAGCGATCTGTCCCTCCTCACCACCTCTCCTCAGTTTCTATACTGAGCATGATGTTCTATGGTATGGAATATCCCTTTCACTGTTGGGAGGGCAGCTCTATTGGCCATGTTTCCTCTCAGCTTCTTATGCACCTCCTCATTGGCAGATCTGGGGAACAAAAATCCTTAACTTGGTTTAGCAGCAACCAAAACAGTGTTATCAGTACTTTTCTCACACGAAATCCAAAACACTATGCTGTACAGGCTAATAGAAAGAAAATAACTATCCCAGCCAGAATCAGGACACCTTGTTACAGGATCCAGCATTTGGACTTGTGAAATTTCATTCCATTAATCAAAATTGTATCCACCGCAGAGCCTCTTATCATTCAAGAGGACCTCCTAGCACTGGCCCTAGAATTGTACCCTGAGGAATAACGCTGGTGACCGGTCACAAGGCAGGTGTAGTCCTGTTCACTACAACACTTTGAGCCTTGACCTTCAGCCAGCACACCATGACCCACTCATCCCACAACTGGACAACTGCTCCAGAGGGATGATGTGAGGGATGATATCAAAGCCTTACTAAAATCCAGGAAAGCTACATCCACCATCTTCCCTTCATTCACTAAGCAGGCGACCTAAAGCTTTCGAATCTGTATTTTCAGTGATATAAATCAGTGATTCACTACTTAACTGAAATGTTTTAGTACCCATATTTGTTTGTATATCAAAGTAGAGAACCAGTTTAGTTGCATGATCTCTCTTGTTATATTTTAGCATTAGACTTTTGGGGTTTGAAGTTCTGGGAGTTTGGGGCAGCTTCCTTTGCTTAGTGTGGTGCATCTTAAGGCTTTCGTTAAGATTAGATAGGAGAGTAGGATCACAGCCTTGGGGGAATCAGTAAAAAACAGTTGCAATTAATTAGCAGTTTTCTAGCTTTGAAGCATCCTAAAAAGGATTGGGTTGGAAATGTGTAGAATTCTCTTTGAAAATATGTTTTCTCTTTGAAAAGATGTTTTCCTGAAGATATTTTCTGTAGGAATCAATGCTCAGAGTTCAGAAAGGTACCTTCTCTCATTCAAAGCATGGCGATTCACTTTCTGAAGGTTAACTGGCTCCTATGTCTTCTAAAGAAGTAGTTCATTCATCTGAAAATCTAAAGTTAAAAGATGAATGTCTGGTTATATCAAAATAGTCTGAGAGATGGAAATTAAGACTCAATGTTTAAAGAAAAAATATCAAAAAAAGCAAGAGAGAAGATCTTAGAAAGCATACGATTGATGATGTTTTTAAGCTATCTACATTCAAGATGATAAATTGGTCAGTGCCATTATAAGCAGAAGGAGTAAACTGAATATCTTCAATATGTAAAGGTATAAACAAGTTTAAAATCCCGTATTCACATGGGAAAATGCAGCTACATCTAGACAATATTTCTTTGTCAGTCAAAACAGAGCACTTAGAGCTCATTTGGCAAATACTAATTTATTCCTTCTGACTGCCAGGAATTAAATGTGTTGTGATTTAAGTTAAAATATTTCTTCTAGTAATGCTTTTGCATCATAACAATAATAGATAAATTAAATAAGCTCTGATTTGTCCCGCAACATGTGCAAACACAAACTCTTGTGGTTGTCACTTTGCAAGCATATTCCTACATAAAATACAATGTCAGTCATGTGGTTGCCTCTGAAACCTGCAAATATAAAATCACAAGTGTTCCCAACATGTTTAGAAATAAAAGTCTTTATGAATTGTCATGGGAAATAATTGATTTTATTAGCACCTTAGATTAGCAAAACCAGATATGTTCAAAGTGATCTAGTATAAGTATTCATAGAATTGATTCTGAAAACAAGTCTTGTACGTTCATTTCTATGACAAACCATCTCTCTGCCATTCTGTTACATTTAAGCTATCAGAAGCAGAGATACTAGTTCAGTGTTATCATGAGAAAACTGCAACCTAGAGACTTGCTCCTTTATGTGATGGCAAGTGTCCGGCCCTGCTGATATGTTGAAAAATCCGTTTGTTGACTGTGAAGGTTAAGAGCAAGTTCCTGTGTGCTTGTTTGTTTGTGTTATATCCTATTGGTTCCTGATTGCGAGCCTCAGGTCTGTAAGGTATTAATGAGTCTTTCAATAGTGATTGATCTGAAATCCTCTGATAAATGTGTAGAGCAATTCACATTAATTTCTAAGTCCTAAGGATGCACCAATAAGGTACTTACTTATTTAAAATCTATATTTTTACACTTATAGAAAGGACATTCAGACCTGTCCTTAGAGTGGTGGGCTTAATTTTTTGTATCAAGCCAAAGAAAATAAACTTTACTAGTGCTAAATTACACATTCACACTGAAATAAGGTAATCAATTTAAAGTAACTATGCAGGGTTTTTTTTCCAATTACGCTGAAAAATTACTCTCCTCAACAAATATCATCTTAAAATATCCTGTAGCACAGTGCCAGAATGCTGATATAGCTATTGTTTAAAACATAGCATCCTTTCTAGATTCCAAATCATTTCTGAAAGCAGACAAGCAGTAATATATTTAGCTAATCGGTTATCATCCATACCAAGTTTACAATTAAAGGAATATTAGCTACCATGATGAATATATCTTGTAGCAGGAATTAAATTATACTCTGTAATTAGCTTGGGTGTTTTGGTGGTGTTGTTTTATATTTATTATATAGGTCCCTTTACATTATTTTTTTAGAGAGTCCTCCTCAAGCTGAAATATTTGTATTTTCCCACCTCTTAACTTGCTGTTAAAAGAAAGAGAGACAGCTGTTCATTTGGTATGTCCGAAACCAATTAAAAAAAAAAAAAAGGCTTAAAAAGATGAAAATTCTTTTGCATTATTATGTTGTTTTGCATTACTTTGCATTCCTATGTGTAAGGTCTTACAAGAAACTGACTTTCTTAAAGGTGCTGGTCAGGATTTCAGTTTTTTTAAAAAAAAACAGATAAAAATGTAGAGAAGGGCCAAACTGCAGAAATGTTTTAGCAAAAGTTTCAAGGAAATTACTGCACATTTCATGCTATAGTCTGAGTTCACAACTCCTATTGAAGATACTTAGACATGTCTGCACAGCATTTTTTGAACTGGCGAAGTTGCACAGGATAAAAAACAAAGCACACTTGAAAGGACCTTCTTGCCATATCAAATCTTTATGTTTAGAGTTGTCATTCATGTTGTCATAGGGTTGAGTTTACATATTCCCTACATATCTGTTCTGAAAGTACCAAGACTAAATGTCACACATAGGTAAAGCAAAAATACAGACTCTGAAATGGGTTTATATGACGGGTCTGAACTTTATGTCAGACTTAGATGTAGATATAATCTAGAGGTGAATTATATTCGACATATGCATACAAAACTCCTACCTATAATCCCAGTAGTAATCAATTTCTCCTGTTACATACTATAGTGGATAAACAGTACCAGATGTGGTCTGCAAAGAGTCTTGATCATTCTTTGTTAAAACTCCAGGTCTCTCGTATCATTTATCATACACCAACCCTCAGCTATGTCATGGCTTCTTTGTACAATACCCCTGAAACTCATCTTTGGCCATCAGCCCTCACTGAAATAATTCACTAAAAGTTGTGTATGCTGATAGCATATTATAAGTGGTCACTGAATTACCCACCTGAATTGTGTTACGCTGGATCATTAAAGGTAGATCTGATGGAAGTATACCATTTCCTCAAGACTGATCTCTACCCATCATCTGAGGTCCCACCAACCTGTAGCACTAGTTGTACACTCTAGGAATGAATACTGCTTTATTTATGGAGCAGTCTGTTTGTCTCAGTGCATTAAATTTACCTATGTACACTAATTACCATGCTGTAGCTGTAAGAACAAGTATAATCTGTTTATTTGACTTTCCTCACCTTTAGTTTTACTTGGTTTCTCTCACTCACCTGTTCAGTCAGTATATTAGTGGGATACAGCATTTTGGTCTCGGCTTGCAGTGAGCTGTTTCCATGTTTAGTAATTCCTGCCTTAAGTCACAAGGCTATTGTTGCCTTCCTTACCTTTGTATTGTGCTATATAGGATCTGGGTATGTATCTGAACTGGCATCTTCTTATAGAAAAGAAAATGCTTGTTTGGAGAATGTCTAACACGCTTTTACAAGGAGAACAGGCACAAAGGATATAGATTTATCTAAACTGGGATAATAAAACCTAGTGGAAACTTTTTTGGGCCAGAAATTCAGTGTGGATATCTTGCTTCTAAAACAAACGCAGGGCTGACTTATAAACCACTAATAGCATTATGAGGAAAAACCTTAATCTAAAAAGATAAAGCTTTACAAAGAGATTGTGTGGTGAGCTTCCTACAGCTGATTAGTTTAGTCACTCAGCAGTTTGGGCTTATTAAATTAATAAATCCAAAATTAATTATTTAGCTATTACATTAAAGGTGTGAAAATCAGCCTTTGCATTCTCAGATCAAAGCAGGAATCATCTCATACAAAATTTTCTTTTTCTTCAAAGAAAAAGCTTTTTTTTTCCTCATATGAGAAGTATCCCTTTAAAAAGCAAAACAGCGTGAAAATTGGCAATGTGTAAAATTAGCCTTGTGAGACTGCTTTTTAAGCTTTACTTTTCACTTTCATTGTTATGTATGTAAGACAGATTAGTGATCTGCTTCTCTGCAACTGAAATCATGAGAGCAATCAAAATATTTTCATCTTCGTAATTTTTATAAAGGGGAGTAAATATGTGGAGGGTTTATTTTGCTTTACCCAGACTGATTTTAAGCTATTTCCATTTTGATAATTTGTACATCTTTTGGCATAAAAGATGTCAATTATAAGCAAATATTTAAGAAAAATAATAGCATCTGCCAAATATAGGTTCACATACATGCTTTGATGCTGGAGATTGATGATCTTGATGATCTCTCACTGTCTTAATATTTAAGTGATTCTAAAAGCTCAGCTGCTTTAATTTTTCACTTAAATTACATGCATATATGATGAGATAAAGCTAGCCTTTTAATTCACATTTCACATAGTTTTTTAGCAATTTAATGCAACTGAATTAACACTGCAAATTATTATTTGCTTGGAATAGATTTGCCATACAAATAGTCCCTTTGCAGTACAGTAAGGCTGTCAGAAGAAGGTGGGATTTGCATCAATTTAATTTTTAATGAATCAATTCTTTATGTTAGTCATATAGTAGTTACTCAAGATCTTTTCCTTTGCTGAAACGCTCCTACCCAAAGTTAAGCTTCTGGGGAAGTGGTGGATGGGACTGCAGTTAACTTCAATCTTCCAACTATAGTCAAAAGCTATTAGTGACATCCTTCAGTAACCTTTGATGAGTTGTTGTTTTCCTTTCTTTCCAGTGGATTATTTGTTGTTTCATCTCTGTTTAAAGTTTTCTCTTTCTTTTGATCTCAGGCAATGGACTGGGAATCCGAGTTGTAGGTGGAAAAGAAATCCCAGGAAGCAGTGGAGAAATTGGAGCTTACATTGCCAAGATCTTGCCTGGAGGCAACGCAGAGCAAACAGGGAAGCTGATGGAAGGTAAGATAAATGTATTTAAAACAAAGTGGAACCGCAACAGAGTTGAGAATTTGGTGGATTTATAATACACATTATCTCCTGCACAACAGGTATAATCTTGGACAAGGAATGAGGGGCATTTGAGACTCCCCTCTAAACTTCCTTGGAGACTGATGGAAGGTCATTTTATTATTTCTGTAATTAAAGAGATTTGCCATGATGAGCAGCTTAATGGCATGTCCTCGATAATATGTACCAACATTCTGTGTGCATTGGTGGTAAGATAATATAGCTAGAGTCCAACTGTATATCACGGACCTGTATCATCCTAAATCATGGTCGTACTAGTTTGAAGATCTTCAACCTGGCTTTATTATCTAGGTGTTTATGTTTGGGATTTACTTACATGTCATAGTTGCACAGGTATATGTACACAGATGTGCATCTATGTGTACACAGTGCACATAGATGTGCATCAGATCACAGATCCACTTCTATCTCAGTTTCCTACGCTAAAGGCAGACTTGAGTGAATTTATCTGATTTAACTTTAGTTTTCCAGTTTAAGATAGATATCCAACCTACCTGAATAAGCAACAGAGAAAAAGAAGTATCTGCAAAAGCGTAATTATTTCATCTATAGTTGATCTCTGATTCAAGAACTGGTAGAGTCTAATTTAATTGACTGTAAGAAGGCTGGATTAGACTACACATCATCCTTTAGGCAACTAAAATTACATGAAATTAATTCAGTTACAAACACATTTTCTACACTTAAGCAGATGGGTAAATTCTGTGTAATAATTCATTCCTATCCATGATCATATAAGTCATTCCCTCTCTATATAACTATTCTCTAGTTCCTTTTTTCATCTGAGTATCTATATGTATGTGAAATGTCAGTTAATCCATAGAGAAAAATATATTACACTTTTTTAATTTATTCAGCTAATTGTTTTTATTTCTTTAATGAAAGCAGATATCCAGGAAATAAAACATAAAAAAGAAAGAATATAAGCAGGAAAAACAGTGCTCCCAGGGAGAATTCAATTCACATAAGTTGTCTGAATAGTACACATGTGACAAAAGTCATGATAAAATCAAAAATACTTTGCAGATAGAAAAGCTGAGTAAATTGATTAAAGAATGTATTCAGAAATAGTAGTTTAAATATGTGGTGAGTATTACAAGAAGGTCTCACCTTTCACATCTTTAATTGCGTCTTTGCCAATATTTTAATGGTACACATGAAAAAAAAAAAAGGTATATGTACACAGATGTCAATGAAATGATGAATTAACAAAAATATCTTACTTTTTTACCTGCAGAATTGATTTTGCCATTCATGTTCAATGGATAGTATCTCAGTCATCAAATGATAGAATTGCACCTGGATGATGAAAGAATTGACCTTAATTTAGCATGGTTTAAAGAGAGTATTTGTTAAAGAGAATGTCTTTCATAACTCTGCTGGACTATCACACAGAATCACACAGAATCTTAAGAGTTGGTAGGGACGTTGAGAGATCATCTAGTCCAACTTCCCTGCCAGAGCAGGCCACCTAGAGCAGGTCACACAGGAACTCGTCCAGGTGGATTTTGAATGTCCCCAGAGAAGGAGACTCAACAATCCATCTGGGCAGCCTGTTCCAGTGCTCCACTACTCTCACAATGAAGAAATTCTTCCATGTATGTCTTTAGAACCTCTTATGTTTGAGCTTATACCCATTGCTCCTCATCCTATCATTGGATATCACTGAGAAGAGCCTGGCTGCATCCTCCTGACACCCACCCTTTACATATTTGTAAACATGAGTGTCACTTCTCAGTCTCCTTTTCTCCAAGCTGAAGATGCCCAGCTCCCTCAGCCTTTCATCATAAGGGAAGTGCAATACCAAGCTGTAAAGAGGAGAATGTGGTTATTCAACATTTCCTCAACACTGGACATCTCAAGAAAGAGTTTGAGCAGTTACTGCTTGGAATTATCTCCAATCTTTTGGTTTCTCCTGTCAGCAGCTTTTCTGGAAAATGAGGTTTAAAGAAGTTCTTTACTCTCCCGCTAGGCATATTTTAGCGGTAATCAAAACCATCTTGGATTTAGAAAGAGAAGTTCAGACATGGCAGTTTCTGTCTGTTCACATCATGTATTTTTAAAGTTTTTTCATATTTTATAAAAAAAAAATGAACAAGACAGAGAAATATTCATTCTTTTGTTTCACTCTCCCATCATATGATCAATCATGTTTTTGATCTGACCTTTATAGAAGTATCCTAGACTTGGGCATGTTGACGTAAGTCAAATAACTAAACAGTTACCCAGAATGCTATTTCTAGTTTTGTCTGTTTGTTTTAGTGAGAATATGACTGATGTATATTTAATCTCTACCCTTCAGAAGTGCTAAAACCCGTTGATGTCTTCAATCTTTCTCATATTGATTTGTGTAAATCCAAGCAAACTGCTAATGTTACCAATATCCCTGATACTGTTGTGTCTAAAAAGAGAGGATAGCCTTCATTTCCTTAAATGAGTTACTGTCTCACATCAAATACAGAAAACTTCATGTGTAACTATCTGGAAATGACAATTACATATTAGTAATTTTTATAGTAATTGTGAGTCACCTTTGCTGAAACGTTGTGTGACTTCAAATTAGAATATATTCTTGGTCATCAAGTAAATGTATGCTAATATCATTACAAGGTAATATCTCGACTCATTAGCCTTTCTAAGAACATGATTCACTGGAAAAAAAATAAATCCCATCAACATAATTAATTTCTCTAATTCTAAACCCAGAAAATAGTGGGTCATGTCTGAAAAGCCTATCAATAGGATAAGGAAAAATGATGGATTTACTGTGGTTGTGAAGCATCCCAAGTCCTACCTGCTGTCTGCATGACTGCCTCTGTGAAGAAATGACACACTTGAAAATACAGATAGCATTCTTTTCCTTAAGGAATAGCAATCCATAAAAAATTTAGTCTATTTAAATAGCTTTGGAGGAGTCTTAGTGCTGAAAATTTTATTTATAGTTCTGACTGGCAAATACCGGTCGTCTTGGTTCTCTCACCTTGAATTACTCTCAGATGTCAAAAATATCTCTGATTCATCACTTGCCAGCATTACAAAAACTGGAGGTGGACTCATTCTACCGAGCTTATCAAGTGCAGGGGCTGTGTCAATTTGATAGATGTATCTGTGCTCCCTCTCGTGTTGACAGAAACAGTTCAGTTATATTCCACCTGGTAAATCTGCTGGGTAAAAGACGTTTCTGCCATCATTCACTGGAAGCAAAAGAACCTAAAAAGCAAAAATAAAATATTAATGTCTGTTTCCAACTGTTACAAATTTTCTGGATGCCCCCAGCATTCAAGTTTTCTTATTGGACCATTTCAGCAGACTAACTGGAGAGCCTGGGAGCTGGTGAACCATGGGTGTCTTTGTTTCAGGTTTTCAATCAGCCAGGCATACTTTGTTTAAATGCTTAAGCCATCTGACACCACGATTAAAAGGTTCCCTGATTTTTCAGTCTCTTGGCAATTCTGGTGAACTTGCATGGTCTAAAACCTAATAGTGAACTTGATTTGTCATGGTTTTACTGCCTTTGATGACACTCCACTCAACAACAGCCATGACACTGATCAGATTTTTCTTAACTTGTCTGAGTCTTTATGGGTGCATGCTTATTTTTCATATATATGCCTCATTTAAATAATATCCTCCTAAAGTTCAAAATACGAAAATCGTATATAGCAATGGTAAAAGCTCTTATTAAAAATACTGAAATAATACTATCAGCTTGTATTTTATAGAAATATGATGATATAACATTTCTAGCATAACGTGGAAGGATGCCACCCACTTTATGAGTCACAAAGCTTCCCTGTAGGATTTTAGTGTATAAGCAGTCCCTGCTAGCAACGGGATATGCAATGCAATTCATTTGAGTTGAATTTTACATTTTATATTTTAATAAAAATATTGATCTTACAAGGATACGTCATCTTAAAGCATATTATTTACTGGCACTGGAAACATGATTTATTTTAAATCCTCTCAGAACAGTGAGATGTGCTACTAGGTTATTGACCAGTCCATGAAAGGATTATAAAGTATTGAGAATGATTTTTCAGCAGCTTGTTTGAAGCATTTTTGGGATAGTTGGGATAGACCCAGTTTCAGAAAGGCAATAGCACATCTAATGGCTGTCCATCTTATCAAAACTATCTCTTGTTATATCATAGACATGCTTTGGATGTTGCCTGGAAAACACAATATGCTTGTTCATGCATCTAAAATTAGAAATATTGATCAGGACATCACAGTCAAAAGTGACTTTCCAGTCCCCATGAGGCTAGAGATAGTGAAGAGCCAGCATCCCTTCTTGGGTCCTTCTAATAATTACACTTCTGGCAGAAAGTAGGGAGCATGATGAAGCTGGAAAATTATGAAAAGAAATTAAAAAGAACATAGGAGGGGAAGGAAAAATCCTCAAAAAGCTTTGGAACAGGTCTTAAATGTACAGAAAGTGTCTTCTCATCCTGCACATCCATTTTGCAGTTTGACTGCTTTAATTTATTATTGCATTGGAGAAAACAAAGAATTAACTTTACCCTGTTTTCTGAGAATTAGTCTTAGTGATTTAATGTTCTATTCATACTATTCTGTGAGGCTGGAAGAGAAGAGAGTTTGCTCACCACATATGCCCTGGGCTACAGGGTCAGGTTTATCTGTCCCAGCAGAAACTGACTTTATCAAAGAAAGTGTACCCAGAACAACAGGCAATGCCATAGCTTAGTTGAAGGCTTTGTCCTAAAGCTCTTTAGAAAGGACTTAGTCTAAAAAAATCCTAAATATTCTCTATCAGTTGTAAACTCTCACTTGTGTAGCTGTGCTCCTCTCATCTATATATTTTGTTCTGCCATGTGCTTGTTTCAAGTAAGGAATAATTCATAACTGTGTGGTGTTATTCTTGCTAAATGTGGCAATGGACATTCAGCAGATGAGAAAATGCCTTTTAAATATTTATAAATTATTTTCCTTTTAAATTCTGCTCTAATAACAAGTTAGCTTTAAGTTAAGAAAGAAAATGAAGCTTAAAAAAGTTAAAATTAATAATTAAAAGTTAAAATTAAAAATTAAGTTAGGACATCTCAACAAAGTGTCTCACTGTTCAGTTAACCTTGTATCTGTTGGAATGAAGAAAGGAAGGAAGAAAACTTTTTCACATTGATTTAGCCATTACATATCCCACTGAGAATGATCTCAATTCTGTTTTCAAAATGGTAGGAGTTGAAATGTACTTATTTTAGTTTGACCGTTTGCCAAGATAAGGAAAGGAAATCAGAATTACCAGAAGGAATGAGAATTGTTTCACCACCTGTGTGGGAGAAGAAAGTCTTGCAGAATGAACATTTGAGATGGAAATCTGTGAGAGATGGTTACTGTTACACTGTCCAGAACTTTATTTACTCATTCTTTTTTTTGTGGCAGTTGAAACACATTTAGAAAATAATACTTTTCCCTTCTTCACATTGAAGGGCATCTACTTTATGGAGATTTAGTTTAATCCTGTGGTGGTAGAATGATGCAATTGGGATTTTGCAAGGATGTTTCATTAGAGAACTTCTTGTTTACCTAAAATACCTATTTCAATGAGTCAGAGTAGATAATTTGAGTCTGTAAGGTTTCTGCCCAGCACTGTACTTGCTCTGTATTTTTTTTTCCCTGCAATAAAAATCAACACTGAAAATAGCTGTTAGAGAGTGATTTGGATCTGGGAAGTCATTGAGCAGCTGTATAGACTAACTTTCAGGATCTTTTTATATAATCCAAAGCAGAAGATATGAGGAAACTAACAGGACACTTAGAATTTATTTTTAAAGCCACGAGAAAGAATCATTACATTAATACATATTAGGACCAGGAAAGATCTAGCCTCTTGCATAACAGAGGCTGATTTTAGCCTTGTAATGTGCTACATAAAGTAGTATAGATTATACTTACTTTATGATAAAAAACTCTGAAAATACGTTGAACTATTCATTCTTACTGATAATCAGTTTTCCTGGAAGAGCCTTGTTATACAAGTTGTACCAGGAAATTGGAATTTTAATAACAAATAAATAATTTCATCAAAATATCTCTTTAGTGAGTTTCTGATTAGTCTGAAATAGGTAATTCTAATTTATAAAGATGAGCAAAATAACCTGGATGCATCAAGCAGAAAGTAGATGCAAACATAGTCACTAGACGATCCAGAGGTAATGAAGTGGAAAATTATCGCAAAGGTCAAGCTAAAAGCATTCATCAGATGGTTTGCAACACAAATTGTGGAAGATGGCTGGTAAAAATGTCATTGGTGTTCTAACTAGCTTTCAGTAACATTCCACTAAGAACATATTGGAAATTCCTACTAGCTATTGTAAAGTACTTATGTGAAGCTATACAATTGGTCATTATCAGACATACTGCTTTTGACAGTTTTTCTTATTCAGGACCTTGACCGATAGTTCTTCTTCAGAAGAATATCCAGGTGCTTCTTGGAAAGAGCCCTCATTGCTTTCAGAGAATTTGCATGAAGCCCTGTTTCTCCGAGCCCAGCAGAAACCGTAGCAGGCAGCATTGTCATTAGACTGCCCACAAAGCTTCCTTCTCAGCACCCACCAAGGACATACATCTCTTCTGCTGTCCCCTCTGATCATACATATCATGGTGCTTTGATTTCCTGCCTCTGTTATTGACAGATATCACTCATCCATGTGGTCCCAGTCTTCTGCTTTTCTTGGATAGCTCTTGCTATATTCAGTCACTGCGAGTTCTATTAAGGTTCATTTGTCTCCATAAAACAGTTTAATTCCTACTTTCATTATTTTTAATATGATCTGTCCATTCTCACATCAGAGACATGATTTCAGATCAGACATTAAATAAGTTACCACATAGCATATATAGAGATTATTGATTAAAAACAAATTGATGCTTATTTATAAGAAGATGTAGTTATTTTTCCTATTTCTGTATTTTAAAAACACACTGGCAGAGGTGACAAGGGGAAAGAAAGGTTGTGACTTATTTGGCCAACACTGGAGAGAAAAAGTACAGAGCACAGAGCCAGGTCTGTGAGCACTAAAGTGAATCTCAGCCTTAGTGATGATTTTAGGTACTGGGCCCAAGATGTTCAGAGATGAAACTACAGCTTTAGTCAAACAAAGGTAGTCTGTCTGGGGTTATGAGAGACAGACTAGGAGATACCTTCTCTAGACCATATTATAACTGATATGCAACTAACAAAAGCAGGGAGATTCACAGAAACTGTGGCTGCCAGTTTGCACAACAGCTACTTGCTGTGGGTGCTAAAAGTGAGTTGGATTTCAACTTGAAGCATAAAGAATATTTGCCTGTATTGCTCTGTTTCTTGTCTTTTGCTTTCAAGGACAAGCTTCTGAATAGTAGTATTACAAAGAAACCAGACAGATGTAAATCCTTCAGTACCTAAACTGAGGCCAATTGATCTTACCAGTGGAAGTAATCAAAAGCACCCTCCCGTCTCCATTGGCTGTATAGGGAACTTAGGTATTTCTTTTAGGTGAACTGTCTCATCAACAACCTGAAATTTAGATGCCATGTGCCTACATTAGGCATTCTGGAGCATATCTTATGAAACAAGACCAAGATTTTTTTGTTTGTTGTCTTTAAGGCAAAAATATATATTTTGCCTCACATATATGGACATTCCAAGAAAGAAAATCTTGTTACAACATGAAAAAGTATTTTTTTTTATAACCATTGAACTGTGCTGTTTGACAGTGACTTCCCAGTGAAGTAGGAAGATAAAAATACCATGATTCCATTTCCTAGTGTGTAGATTTTTGTGGGCCGAAACTAGCAGACTAACAGTTTGATGTGATTTTGGTGTGAAAAAATCCAGTGAAATCAAAGTGAGAGTCAGCTTGGAGTACAAGTTAAATATAGTTACATCCTTATGGACAATTTCCCCTGCTCTTGGATTCCAAAAAGTGCATTAAAGTATTTTGCATCTACAATTTTAATTTTCCATCTCATTCTTGAAATCTACATCTCCAGTAATATTAGACCAGCCTTGCTGCTCCATAGAGCACTGTATTAATGTAAAACATAGCAAAGGTTCAATGCCTGAGGTGAATTGTCCTTCAGATAGGATTTGTCCTGCTGGAAGTCAGGTAAACAAATAACCACTGTCACTGAATATCTTAGAGGCAATGAGTTAGCTGTTTCTAAGACACTTCTCAGAAGTAGAGAGGCTTACAAACAGCATATTTTCCCACCAACTAAACCAGGTACTGGAGCAAGGAAACTTTCTTCCACTTGCTTGTTATTTCAAGGCATTTTCTAGTAAGATATATGCATGTTTGTTTCTCACAAGACTGTAAGGAATGTAATTAACAATTACTAAGAAGGACTACTGAAAGGGGCTTGTATCAGTGTAGAACATTGTCTGACGCTTTGGTCATGATAATGCTTGACCACAAATTTGGAATGCTTGGCCACAGAGCTTCACTTCAGTTTTTTTAAAACTGCCATGGTCACATAGATAAAGCTTGTATTTTCTATAAATATTGAATAATACACAGAAAGGAAATAGAAAAATATATTTCCTTAATCACTAAAATTAGATCATAGAATCATAGAATGGTAGGGTTGGAAGGGACCTTTAGAGATCATCTAGTCGAATGCCCCTGCAGAAGCAGGTTCACCTAGATCAGGTGGCATAGGAAGATGTCCAGGTGGGTCTTGAAGACCTCCAAGGAAGGAGACTCCACCACCCCTCTGGGCAGCCTGTGCCACTGTTCAGTCACCCTCTCTGGAGCTAGTTTGGAAAAAAATAACAGAATCACAGAATGGCATGGGTTGGAAGGGACCTCTAGAGATCATCTAGTCCACTCCCGCTGCTAAAGCAGGTTCACATAGATGAAGTTGCACAGGAACACATCCAAGTGGGTCTTGAAAATCCCCCTTAGTCTCCTCTTCTCCAGGCTGAACAGTCCCAGATGCCACAGCTTTTCCTCATAAGGAAGATGCTCCAGTGCCTTGATGTCTTGGTGGTACTGCACTGGACTATCTCCAGAAGTTCCCTCTCTTTCTTGAGCTGGTGAGCCCAAAACTAGACACAGTACTCCCGATGAAGCCTCAACAGGGCAGAGCAGAGTGGAAGGAGAACCTCCCTTGACCTGCTGGCCACACTCTTCTTGGTGCATCCCAAGATGTCTCCCAGGTCTCTCTTTGCAGAGCTGCTCTCAAGCAGGTCTATCAATCCCCAGCCTATACTGCTGCATGGGGTTGGGGTCCTTCTGAGGTCCAGGACTCTGCATTTGTTCTTGTTGAACCTCCTGAGATTCCCTTCCGCCCAGCTCTCAAACTGGTCAAGATGTCACTAAGTGCCAGCACAACTTTTTGGTGAATCAGCCAGTCCTCCCAGTTTGGTGTCATCAATTGTGTAATTCAGTTATTCCAGAATTTTCCAACTTCTGAAGCATCTGGTATCAACTGTTTCCAGAAGAGAGAATGAACTGAGCTCTACTGTAATCTTGACATAATCTGATCTGACAGTGGTTTTCCTATTCAGTTGAAAGGGTAAAGTAACTTGAGGAACAAAAAACAGTTTTCTGCAATCACCTTTTCAATATAGTACATTTCCAAATAGGAATATTGTGGAAATTAACTCATAAAATGTTTTAGAAGTCAACTTAATTAAAGACTAATCCTATGAGCACTTTTAAAAAACTACATAAAGATTTTGTTTCAAATTTCTTGATGATATGCTGTGCTTTTTTTCCAGTACACATACTAATTTTTTTTTGAGACAGAACTCATTGAAATCTGTGTTAATTCTCCTCATTTGTAATGGGAGTGCCTTAGATCCAAAAATAATCTAAAACTGTTTGATATCTCTCTAAAATACAGCATCAGGTAGAATTCTGTTAAAATTCCTGGGGTTTACAGTCCAAAACTTCTAAAATTTCCAAACTTCTAAATTTCCAAAACTTCTAAATTACATTATAGATACATTAATTGTGTTCTAAGTAGCTTTTCAAAAAGTTTTCATTATGTGCTTAAGTCTTAACCATTTCTGGATAAATTGATTTAGTCTTGATTTGTGTGGTTGTGGAGGATCTTAAAGGTCTCTTCCAGCTGAACTGGTTCTATGATTCTATAACTGATTACAAAATACAAGGCTTTGCAGACAATTGCATTCAGCTCAGTAAGACACTAATAATCTTATAGTGATAGCTATTTGCTTTGGATATGGGAGATGAGATGTCACGAACGATACATGGTGGAATTAATATTTTTAGGTTAGCAAGTGCTGACATTTCCTTTTCTTGGATGTAACAGCAGAACATAAAATGCAAGAAACCTGAAGGCAAGGAGATTTTAGACTGCTGATCCTGGTGTCTGGCAGACGTGGGCAGATAGCAACTAAGTTTTCCAGGGTCTGAGCTCTGTTTAAGTGTCTGAAAGGACACAGAGTATGTGAGATGTTTCATATGGCATTTGAAACATGCAGACTTCAAGAATATTTCCAAATCATCACATATAAGGATAGCTGTTCCATGCTGCTTTTATGTGAAAATGTAGCAGTTCAAAGGAGTAGGAAAGCTTGATTCTGGGCCTTTCCCAACACAGTTGATGTTTAGTTGCTCAGATACTTTTAAGGAGAGCTTCTAATAAGAGCTGTGTTTGAAATGCAGCTGATTACTATTAAATTCCATTAAAAACGAGCAGTTGATACCATTTTATTTTGAAATAGATCTTGCTTTCTCTTTGCAGCTGACTGTCTTCCAAATGGTAAACTCTAAGATATTAGTGTGATAGTTCAGGTACTTTCTGGAAAAGTTATACTTTTAGATTTCAATTTTTATTGCATTGAAAAGGATTTGTAAAGCAGCAGGTTTCAATTATTAATAATAATTTCATTTATCTGTGAGTCTCATCTTTGATTATGCATAATTTTGCAACTGGTATTGTGAGGCCAGATCCTTACTGGCATATAGTGGTCAGTTCAACTAGAGACGTAAAATTACAGTTTTTAGACCCTCAGTAGTATATTTGTCAGTAAAGGAACACCCTCTGTAAATTAGTTGTGATGGTGTGTGGACATGATCAGTTAAATGTCTCAAGAGCCAGGAAAGAGAAAAAAAGATGAAATCAGGATTGTTACATTACACTAATGGTCTTCATGAACACTTTCAAAATAATGCAATAACTAGAATTCCATTCCAAGCTTAATAAAATACATATTAAATAAATAAATAAAAAGAGTAAAATTAAAATAGTAAAATCTTGACTTGTTCTTCACTGTCAGTTTGCTTTTAACCATTCTGTTACACTACTGTGAGAAAGTTTCTTGTTTAACTCAGTATTCAATGTGTGGATGCAGAAGAAAATTCCTCAGCCAAATCCTTTCAAATTACATTCAAGCCTTTGTATCCCCGTTTTGAATTCAGCACCCATTATTGTCCTATTCATGACACAACACAAATTTCAACACTAACCATTTTTTAATATAATCATTTAACCATGGTATTCAGCATGAAAGGATATCTTGTGTATTTTGAAAGTCTACAGCCCAAATTCTTGCATATCTCCCAGTATATCTGTGTCAAATTTCATGCAATTTATTCCACTGCTTTCAGATATCATGGCAGATAATACAGGTGCTGTAAATTATGCACTGAGTAAAAACATGATCAAGTTACGTGTCTCCTTTCAAAGCAATGCCGCAACATTCTTACGTTCTCTGAATATACATAATCTTGCATGAAAAGCAAACATAACATTGGCCATTGACATGTCTCAACTGAATTGCAGTTGATCTGAACTGTGTTTCCATTTATACTGAACTTCACAGTTGCAGGCTAAGGTAATTATTTGCCTGAAACAGAAAACCATATAAAGTACCAATCACTTAAGACTGAACAGAGGAACAAATACATTAGAATGTTCACTGAAAGAATACCTAGGTATTTACCCAGGTAAAACAGTGAATTGTTATTTTCCATGCTGGCCGTGACCTGGCTTTCTCAGAGGCACAACATCCCTTCATCATTGCTAGCTGTAATGAATGTCATAATGTCATGCCTAGTAAGTGGCAGGTCGTCCCTTCAATCTGATAGTGGCAAAAATTTATACTGTAAAGTCTGATTTTGTGGTGTTTGCTTGTAAGCTTTCCTGTCTGGGTGAGGATCCTCTGGTGAGGATTTTTTTAACATTCATGTACTTTTATTTTGGCTACTATCTTTCTCATCACTCATTAATTTCTCATTATTCTCTGTGCATTATTGATGTAACAAATGGCAACACGATAGATGTATCACACACGGGATACACACCAAGTGTCCATAATGAGTAGTTTTCGGTGTTATATTAGAGTTAATAAAAATAAATGGTCTGAAAAGAATTCTTTATATCCTAGGACATCCACAGGACTAATTCTTAGGGCTCTCTAGAGGGTAACTAGGTGGAAGTGTATTATCTGTAGATTTAAATACTATATTGGGCAAATATTGAAAATGCATCACACTTTAAAATATATTTACATTTCATAAAAATGAGAGAATTTCCTTTAAGGCTTTAGGAAGCTTAATACTTTAATAAGACTTTATCAAACTTTATTATGAATAAAAAAAAACATGAATTTTGAGAGTGCAACTGACTACTGGCATTAGGTATTGTTATGTCATACACAGTTAAAGCAAGAATTGTGATTTTGCAGCCTCTGCTCTTGGGCATACACTTCTTTTCAGTGTTTTTTCTTTTCAATAGCTCAAGTCAATCCTCTTTGTATGTTCTTATCTGCTGTTTTCATAGGAATGTATGTTGCAAAGAGCAAAAGAAAAGGCAGAGGGGTCAAGGAGTTTCTTCCCCAGCTGACATGAATAGGAATTGCAGAAGTTCAACACAGTTACTTTTTCTTGTCTGATGATCTCATTGTCCATTATTTTCCCTGACATTATTGCAATTTACTGTTACTCCCCAAGAGATCTAGTGATGAAACAGTAGCTTTCTTTAAAAGTGTTTCCAATTAAACCATTAAACACTCCAGTCATTGTAGGACTGTGATGCTCATTCCAACTGAATTTTCTTTACATTTTGGGTCTCACACTTTCACAAAAGCGATTGGTTCATTAGTATTTTGCTATGTGTCAAATACTTCCAAAATAAGTAATAGCTTTCCTGTATGTTTATAACATGTCAATCGTTCTTCTCTTTGGATATGGGCACTGTCAATCCAAAATAAAACGTGTAGAATGACTCTACAGTTTCATTCAGGACTTGAATTGGAGTAAGATCTCACATGAAAACAGATAGGAAAAAATTGTGTTCAAAATAAAGACCAATGAGTTTGACACTTTATGTCGACTCCTGAATGCCAAGAAGAATCACAGTGAAAAATATTAATAATCTGATTTAATAATGATGCTCTTTGATCTATACTGAGCTTTTTCCACCTACTTATGTTCTGCATATACTTAGAAGTTGTGACAGTAAGGGACCTATCTCTGGAGGCTCATTGCTTCCAAACCAAAAGGACATTCTAATAACTGAAAATTATTAAGTGTTTAAAAGTCCCTAAAGCCTTAAAGATGATAAAGAGAATTTGTCTTCATGAGAAAGAAACACTCAATTGTTCAGGTGTAGTGCTTGTGCTACAGTTGTTCCTTAGTTTGTGCAAATGTGAAGGGTTTTCTGCTGTTTGGTGTTTTGTTTGCTTTTTCTTTCTGTAAATTTATTCCTAAAAGTCCAGTAAAGGCAGATGTACATCTACAAAGAGAAACTGGCAGTTAAAAACACAAGGAAAAGATCTGAGTTCTTCATATTTGCTGTGTGCTATCTATCTGCTCCCTTCCCATCCCAAATCATCTCAGGTCAGGAGAAAGCATGTCTGAAATTCAAAGATAACCAGACAAGCAGGGATACTTTTGGTACTGCACACAGACCCTGTTGTTCTATGAGGGCTGGATATTCAGAAATGGGTCTCAAGTAATCCCTCTTTCAGAGCAGTTCTCATCAGAGCCTGGAGAAGACTCCTAACAACTGCTGTTTTGTACATCAGCAGCTTACCTTAGCCCAGGCCTATGAGTTTATACACTGCTCACGTATAGAGAGCAGATTACAAACACATAGTAAATATGGGAGACTCCTGTGTCAGAGGGTTAGGCTTCACATTATCTACATTATGGCAAGTATAACGTGAAAAAGAGCAGCGAGGGGATAAAGAGAACATTAGCATGATTAGCAAAGGATTTCTACAACTGTGAGGAAAGCAGTGTGGTACAAAGCAAACTCACGTGTACGTCCATGTTCATTATACACATTCATCATTAAAATCAATTTGCATAAATATGACTTACCTGCCCAAACACAATGACAGTGCCATTTGGAGCTGCTGACCAGTCATCTCAATGAATAGAAGGTTTGATTATTTCTTAGCTACAAGATGATGTGCTGAACAGAACCCCATGAAATTAACCTTTAAGATGACATAGTAAAAGGAAATGAGTCATTTCAGGTGATGTTCATCACTGTGTGAGCACCAAGCTTGCTAAATTAATTCTGTCATAGCGTGGGTGAAATGGAATCAATCCATATCATTCATACATTTGCTGCTCTTATAGTTTTAGGACTGCTACACAGAAAGAAGCATTGACTTATGTCTAAGTAAAGCAAAGTCTTATGTTTACTGGTTAGACTTTTCAAATGGATCTGAAGTAACCGATTAGAGAGAACTGAGAGTTGCTGAGATGTGTGTGAAAGGAAGGATAAAAGGAAGCAAAGTTCTAGGCAAGGACTTTTGTCACTGGTGGTAACGAGGAAATAAAAACAGTTTTCATCTTAGACAATGCTAAAAAAAGAGAAAAGACAATCTTTCATCTTCTTATTCACAGACTACTATACTATTTTAGAGAAGTATGAGCCTACCTCAGTGATAGTAATAGCTCTGCAATTCACACAGTGGAAGCTGACTGGTTGAAAATAGGGCCTTTCTCCTCATAAAGTAGCTGTAGAGAACATGAGACAAGAAAAAACACTTCCCACTGTTTAGGAAAGAGTGAAGATGCACAGAAGGAACTAAAAATATCTTCAAGGGCCACAGTGCCCCTTGTTGTTTGTGATGCAGACAGACTGGCTGAGATGGTTAAAACAGCTCTACATCAGATGAGCAACCTGTCACACTGATGGGCTGCAATGCCATCTCAGAGGTTCTGTCTCTGAATGGAGACTACTTGGGAGAGCATCTGACACATACTATCATATGAACACTTTGCTTTGTTGCCTAGAGCTTCCATACATATGGAAAAATTTGGTGCCACCTAATGGACAACCTCCTTGCATCCTTGATTTTGAATATGTTAAACTCTAAACAACGGGATGTAACATGCGTTGCTTAGAGGTGTAGAGTTACTAAGCCTCTCAGGTAATAACTATATTTTTGTGTCTGCTGTCTTTAAGTTTATTAACTGGGGTATCGCACATCTTCCTCAATTTCAGCAAAACTAAATTATTGCACCAAAGTGCTCCGATGTATTTATGGGTGAAATTTAACTAGCAATTTTGTCCAAGTGAGATAGATTATTCTAGTCCATCCTTAAGCAAGATTTCTGCTATATCTCTATAGACATATTGCTCTCTCTCACTCAAAGCCATGGAGTTTATATTGGCATGTTTATGTTTACAGAGTACATTAACAAAACGGAGATGGACTACACTACCACCAATGCAGTGATTTTTGTAATGAACAATACTGCAAACAATTGTTATTCCTGTAAAAGCTGTTAGCGATGACCTCATTTGCTGTCATGTACTTCAGAACAAAAAAATAGATGTAGACTATATGACTTGGGAACTCCTAGGCAATTGTACAATACAGTGTCTTCTACTTAGAAATTCATGGGGAGTTTGTCCTGCTTGCTCGTGTCTAGTCTACCCTTAGACTTCAAGCATAATGGCTTTTCACAGACTAACTGTATGTTGTTTGATGCATTATCTCCTTTTACCAGTCTGAGCCTGTACTACCGATAGCATCATCCGTAGCTGGAACGTGTACATTATTAGAATTACAATTTGGATATCATGACCACTTCTCAACCGTCACTGAATTCAGTGGACAAACAAGTAAAATCATGCCCAGCTTTATAAATTGCAATTTATAAAAGTACATGCTTTGAAGAGGTGTGTATGTGAATGCAACCAGGTTTCCATCTGCAGTTAGCATTTATAGGTCTTCAGAATGCATTGTGTTTTGAGTTCTCTTTATTTGCCTGTGAAGAGATATATACTATGATTAGGAGTAGTCTTACAGGTCTCCAGGCAATTGGCAAAGAAATACAATTGGCAATTATTTTTCTATTGCCTCTGAGGCTTTGGAATTAACTGGGGAAAGTGACTGAGCTTTTTCTTATGTTTTCTTTTAAAATTGGAGATTACATTCAAGACAATATTTATTATCATCTTTAAAAAATAATCAACTTAGATGAGTCTGGTTCATTAATTTTACAGAAAATAATTATTAGTTTTGATTACTAGATATTATTATTATTTGATATTATCATTTTCTTTATAATTTGATTTTAAAATGTCTTTGAAATGGTGATGAGTGGATAGGCAATTTAGCAATTCCTGAGGTATTTTTTACCCAAGGAAAATTTTTCAGATGCTTTCAGACCTAAATTGTTTCTGGTTTTTATAGTGTCAACTGGCATTTTTTTACTGCTTGCATGCATTTTTACCCTATTTACATAACTGATTCACAATATTTCACTGTTGTAATTAATCATTTTTGAGAGGAGGGTGCTTTTGCTTAAGTTTTCTGTAGAAGAATGAAAATATGGGTTTTTTATTCAGTTAAATGCAATATCTATTTTTTCTCCTTTTGCTTGCGAAAGAATATTTACTAGTTTGATGTGAAGAATCAGAGATGATTATTTTACTCTCTTACATTTTTTGATACTAATAATTCTAATACATCAGTCCCCGGAGAAAAAAAAATTTACCTGTACAAAAGCTTTGGTGAAGTTAAAGCACTCTTAAAAGATTAAGTAGTTAAATAATCAAACTCCTTTATCCTCATTGATCCATAGTACATATTTAAGCTTAAGTCTGAAGAGTTGAAATGTCAGTTTAAGACTTTGGCAGTTTAAAAGTAATGCTCGATGTCTCACTTGGGGAGGTTTTTTTTAAGGAGAATGGGCCATTGCAATACTCAGTGAAGCTAAAGTGTGGATGCAGTGCTCAGAATTCAGTAATGGTTCAGTGTCTAATTGTGATTTTGGTGCTTATTTGCGACACAAAAGTTTTAAGAAATAGAGGCAGAGGTTGTTGTAGGGCTAGCATGTAGTTGCTAAGTTGAAACTGTGAGAACATCAAAATAGACACGATTATTACTTTTGTTGCTGCAGGGGAAGAGGTTGCCCGTATAGGCAGCAGTTATTGATTTCTACACAGCAGCAGAAATAACAGGATAGGTGCTCGCACCACACCATCAGCATGAAGGGCTCAGGCCAGGAATGCATCCTTCCAGAACCTTCCCTACCCGTATCTAGTTACAGTTTCATCAAGCCCAATTCTTTGTTCTTTGAACCAAGAAGTCTTAAACCAGATCTCACAGGCTGTGTTATTCCCTGTGAGTTTTGATGTACTCCATTACTTCAGCAGAAAATCTCTGAAGTGCCTTCAGGAGATTAGAAAATGAGCCCTAAACTATCCTGTCTTCTTTTTGCTTGTCATCAGCTTTCTTGTGGCTGCTGTCATCCTTGGGGTAACAGTGGCTTCTGACCTGGGAAAACTGCTTTCCCTGGAGGTAAATGAATAATAGTTCTAGAGATATTATCCGTAAGGGAATGTAGCATCATACACTTGTTTTGTTTGTGTTCCTGATGCATGTGTAAGAATTCAGATTGTTAATGGTGATCACAAGAAACACACAAGTACAGAAGTTGCTGTTACACGTGCCAAAGCTAGCTGGAATTTGCCCTTATGTTCAAGGATTCAAAATAAATAGATAGATAGGCAGATGGACAGATAGACAGATAGATGCAATGGCTTACTAAAGCAAGCAAGCAATCTATGTCAAATACAATCCCACACGTGCCTGCCAATAGGGGACGTGAATATGGAGTTTTGTTTGATATCAAAGCAGAGCAGAGTCCTTGCCCTACCTTGTTGCCTACTCCCAGGCCAGAAGCATGTTCAAGTGATCCCATCTTCCCTTCCAGTACCTGCTATGTGAGATGGTCAGACAGAATGTCATGTTGCGCACAGATACCCCATCTCTGTCTTACAGCTCAAGGAACTTAATACTCTGAGAACTGGTATTAAAATTAAGACTGAAGCAAAGAAGACATTAAGTACCTCATCTTTTTCTTTAGCTTTTGTCACTATGTTTCCACTCAGATCCAATTAATAAAGAATCTCCTTAGTCTCCTCCTTTTGCTGCTAATATATTTGTAAAAACATTTTTTATTGTCATTTATGGCAGTAGCCAGATTAAGTTCCAGTTGGGCTTTGAGCTTTCTAATTTTCCCCCTACATAATCTTACAAGATCCTTGTAGTCCTCCTGAGTTGCCTGACACTTCTTACAAAGGTCATAAACTCTCCTTTTTTTTTTTCCTGAGTTCCAACAAAAACTCTCTGTTTGTCGAAGCTGGTCTTCCATGGTGGCTCATCTTTCAGCATATGGGGACAGCCTGCTCCTGCACCTTTAAGGTTTCCTTCTTGAAGAATGTCCAGCCTTTCTGGTCTCCTTTGCCCTTCAAGACTGCCTCCCAAGGGACTCTGTCTCCTAAACAGGCCAAAGTCTGACCTCCAGAACTCCACGACAACAGTTCTGCTGACCCCTCTCCTTACTTCTCCAGGAACTGAAAATTATAATTTCAGGGTAGTTGTGCCCAAGATGGGCTCCAACTACCAAGTCGCCCTCAAATCCCTATTGTTCACCAACAATAGACCCAGGGAAACAGCTTCCCTATTTAGCTCCCTCGCCATCTGTGTCAGGAAGTTATCTTCCACACACTCCAGAAACCTACTGGACTGTTTCCTCTCTGCTGTTTTCTATTCCCAGCAGACATATGATAGGTTATATCTCCCACAATTAATTGCTCAATTAATGTCAAACTAGATTATGCTGGTTGGAGTTCACAGGTAGCCAGAGCTCTCTTCCTGAGAGTTCAAAAGTTCAGTTTCAAACATCTATATACAAACGTACATGCACGCAATTATCCACCTCCTGCAAACATTCACAATTTAAGCTATTTTTTCCTATGAAAAAGCTAACTAGTTTTTCAATCAATGAAAATGAACCACAGAAATATCTTACAAGTTTCCTCTGAGAACTTGCAGCTGTAAGGGATTTACTATTGAAATTATCATTGCAACTCTGCCATTAAGAAGGAACTCATGCACATGTGAAAAAAATGTTCTTCTGGGGATGATGTAAATCCAATGTTTGAATCAAAATTTGACATTAATATAAAGTATGGAACAGTCAAACTGGAACATACTTGTGTTACCAATTTTTTTCTTTGCTTCTTTCCAAAGCTTCTCTCCTATACTATCTGACATAGAATTGATTAGTTCTTGCCCTTCATAGATTGTTTCTTCTATTTTTGCCTGGATGCTATTTCTTCTATTGAGTTCTTAAGCTATGATTTGTATTCCAAATGCTTATTATAATGTAATTTAAAAGCTTATTGTAACATAAGTAACAGTTGCTGGCCTGTTTTTAACATCTTATCTGAGTATTCATGTAAATTGATTAGGTATGTAGCTGACAGATAATTGCCATCATGTCTTGAATGTACAGTATAGCTTCAGCAATTGTGCTTTCAAATTTATTTTCAAGAACCCTACATGACCAGGGACATAATTCTGCATCATTTCTTTACAAGGCTACTTCTTTCTTCATGCACAACATTTACATTTATAACAATAGACCTATTTATGAGACTAATGCTACCTGCTTGATCTAGTACTGCAGATCATATTTGTATACACAGATTTTAATAAAAAACTTCGTGTAACAGTTACAACTATGTAAGAGATGCTGTAAGCATCAGCAGAATTACATTCTAAGGTAATAAGATTAATTATTTAAAATTATGTAATTTAAAATTAAAGTTATTTCTTTAAAATATTTAATTAATTTTTTTTAAAAAACCAATTTTAATTACATGTCACAAACCATTCTCATTGAGATATATGGCAGTTATTACTGAAGTTCTCTTCCCTTTCTCTGATTCATGTTGCAGATTTGTAAATGTGGCTTAACCCTGTTAGACAGCAAAACTCTACAGAGCTATTACTTCTCTGCAATGAGACAGGAAAGCAATAGCGCTATCTCAGCCTAAACCAGTGTACATGTTGAATTGTACTCTTGAACAAGTTTTCATCTCTATTTTATTAAACTTCTCTGACTCTACATATTAAATATACTCATGAATCACATTTAAAATTGATAGATTTTTTTCTGATTTGTAGTTCCTAGCTTGGGTTGTGCCAAGACAGTGAGTAGTGCTTGAGTTGCCAGGAAAGGCTACTTTGAGAACTGGAAACACTGCTGCAGACAGCCTTAGCATCGTGTGAGTGAGCCTAGTTGCTCTGAACCCAGCATTAGAATTGGACCATTCTTATCATTCAGCAGATGTTCCTAAAAATGGAGTTTGTGCCTAATTTTGTCACTGTATGTGGAAGAACAAATATTTATTGAAAATGGAAATCCTGCAGTTTTTCAACATTGCTGTTAAAATACTAATCTTTTCTAAATGTTAATTTTTAGTATCTCTCATTTGTTTAGCAAATGTGTAACCCGTGCTTCTTAAAGTTGAATAATCCTAACATTTTTTCGTTAAAATCTTTTATGAATGGTATATGAAATTTTATGGGTTAATATTAAAGGATATGAAAGTTTAAGAGTCAATTAGCACTCGATACTTCACAAGTACTCTCCTCTACAGCTCTATTAAAGTTAGCAAGATTTCTGATGCACAAATACCCTTAGCTTTACCAATTAGCACATTTCAAAGTTAATGCACAATACCGTTGTCTTTCCACATACTTTTTTAACAAATAAAGAAACAAGCACAGAGGCTCATTGGTTTGCCTGTGATGATCACTTGGCTGGCTGTAGCAAAAGCAGATCTACAACTAGTCTCCGATGACATCCCATTAATCTTCCTTACTTGAGATACACTGTCTCTCCATTCATTCTTCTCAGTGCTAATAAGGTACAGCTGCCAGTTTACTAAATTGAGAGAAAAATAGTCCATTTCTGTTTCCAAGAGTGATTTGTAATTTTAGAAGACAAATGAGGGAATAAATGCAAGCATTTTCAGGTGTATTAAAATAAATATCTTACCTAAGCTTGTATTATGGTCTCCTTTTCTAATCATAAGTGAAAGAAGCGTACTCCAGGGGACATGATTCATCTCACTCCAAGTAGGTGTTACTTCAGATGAAATGTCCCAAGAAGAGCCTGCCTCCATTCATTAAGTCCTCCAAATTCGTAGACAACAACCAAGGCAAGATGCTTACCTTTAAACAGATAAAAATTGGCACATTGATTCTAAGACCATAATAAGGTAATAACATGGTAAAACCAAAAGGGAGATTTTGTTTGTGTGCATGACAGTTCTTCCCTTCAGGTAAGCATCTTGCTATCCATGCTCTTTACTTTATCGTTCTAAACACATTTGAAATGGGATTTTTTAAAAAAAATGTTTTTTGATATGTTTTTTGTTTACATTTGCATCTGTGTTTCAGATTATTGATTGTTTAAACCAGCCAAGAATTGAACAAATTTCCACATACTTTCTACTATGGTCCTATAGCTATGGACATGCTATAATGTCAAGAATTTGTACAAACATCAGGTTAACCTCTGCAAGACAACCATAACAACTGTTGATTGAAATAAAATCATTCCAATAGTTAGAATTGTATAGTTCTGACAATTCTCTGATGGGAAAATATTTTGACCTCTCATAAGAAGTCAAGAATTTCCTTATCTCTGTGAATAGGTTACTGTTCCCTGTAGAAAACCAAATACTACTTGCTTAAATATTTTTTTTCTAAATCAGTCAGCTAGCACATCTAGCACATCATTTCTCCAACAGTATCTATTTGATTAAATATTAGAGCATCAATTTCTATCTCATATGACAGCATTATGAACTGGCATACAGATCTCTCTATACTGTAATTTACTCTGTATTTTACCCCAGTACTTCTTAGAGCTATTAAATAGCTGTTGTTGCCAATATAGGTGTCCATGAAAATATGAAGAATATGAGAAGCAAGCAAAAAAAACCCCAGTTCCCAAAATCCAGCCTCTTTTTTTTTTTTTTTTTTTAAGAAAAAAACCCGAAGTAATAAACTCTACATCACTATCATATCTTGGTTTGACCGTGCCCTTTCATCTGTGCTTATGACTATTTTAGCATAAAAACAGAAATGAGATTTCATACAAAGTAAAATTTTCTTCTTGAAAAAATTAGAGATAAAATTGCTTCAGCTTCAAATTAAATATTGCATCAAATTGAAAAATCCTTTTGAAATTAAAAAAGCTATTTAAAAAAAAAAAATAATTACTTCATTTTTTCCAGCTAAAGCAATGCCAAAAAATTAAAATCAGTTTTTAAACAACTTGAGTGATAATGAATCTGCCTGTCTGAAGACTCAGTATGTGACAGAAAAGTTTAGCTCATGAACATATTGGTTTGAAGATAATATCATGGATTTACCTCATCTACATTTTGAAAAGCATAAGTTCCCAAAAGTTTTCCTAAAAGAATTATGTATACAGTTGAAAGCAAAACAAAACAAAAGATACATAGGGGAGATGAGAACTGCATAGCCCTGGTCAGCAGTTTGTATTCAGTGCCTTTAACATTCAGGTTACATGACTCTGAGAAATGAGACAATAGTAAGTAAATTCTACTTTATATTTGAATAATCACATAGCCGTCAGCATTGTAAAATTAGTTCCAGGGTAGAGGGGATGATTATTTGACAGAGTGACTCCTATTAGAACACATCAAGTAAGGATCTCACTCTATCCTATATGACAGAGTGATATTTTAAGGTCTTAAGTCATTCTCATTAAAGAAGACTTGACTTTTTACTTAAATGATGCTTGCTTACTGTGAGTCACAAAATCTTTTTGTGCTTGTTTGTATATGACCTTAAGTTGCGTTGTCATCCAATACATAGGCATGACCTTTGCTCATGACTTACTTTTGGTGTATTATCCCAATTATTATCTCACTAATTGCATATTTTTTTTTAATTGGACCTTTATTGGTGACATTTATTGGTGTCCTTTATTGGTGACATTGCTGGAGATCAGCCAGGACTTCATCAAACAGGAGCTTATCCTCAGGCTAGTGCAGCGGTTTGCCAGAACAGCATCTTAACGGAGTCTCAACATAGGCAGGAGGTTGGGATCCTTGGTTAACTTTTCTTTTGGATTAGTTTTTTTTTTTTTTTTTTTTAGTTTTTTTTTTCCCCCCCATGTTGGGCTTCTAAATAAACTCATCCTCTCAAACCCACATTCTCCTAAGCACCAGAATGTGTGTATGCAAGTGGTATAGAAACTACTGTGTTATCGTATTATTACCTTCTGGATTCCTAAGTTGGCAACAATGTGATGGTTTTAGAGGTGCCTTTTGCACACTTTTGGAAGCTGATGTGATTGTGGTCTTTTGTTTCTCTACCTCATATCTCTGTAAGTCACTGGAAAATGTCTTGGGTTACTCTCTGACCTCTTTTTTCCTTATCTTGCGGGTCTTGTGGCCTCAGTCCTGTTCTTTGTCTTCCTGTCATTGTCTCTTGGTGGTTTCAGGATGCACTTTGGTTTAGTCAGTTGTTTTCTATAGCGTCTCTGCCCTGTGTTTTTCAGGCTGATTTTCTATTTCTAAGATAAGTGTCCTAAGAAGCCACATGTAAATGTCTTGGGATCTTGTTGACCTGCAAACCTATGTGCCATGAATCTCTTTTTCCTTCCACCACCATTTCTTCTGTGAGTCCTACATACATAAATTATTGCTCGTACTTAATTTCTACTAGTCTTAAGGTTTTTATTATGTAGCTCCACTTGACAGAGAAAAGATCCTACTCTTGAGGAGTTTCTCTCCCTTGACTCACTTTTTTCTTGCCGCTTTAGCAGCAATTAGGATACCACAGAATGCTGTATTTTTGCTGTTTTTTTGTTATAGCAACTGTGACTGGTCTGAACCAAATATATCCTGTATTCTTTCACTAATGGGGGATATTTTGGTTGAAGAAAGTGATGGAGAAAAGAGGAAAAACAGAATGTCATGTGTAAGTCCCCCTTTGACATATAGACACCGATGCTACTTGTCTGGAGAGACTGGGTCTCTCCTGGATCCACTATGTTGAGCTTGATCATGGCAGAGAAAAAAGGGAAGATCGGGTCGTGGGTATCTTAGGAGCAGCCAATGGGCCTTCTTCTTCATGAGGTATTTCACTCCTCTGTAGAAGAGAGAGTTTTAAAGCTTATTTATTTATTTATTTATCTATTTGGAAGTGCAAAAGACATTTAAACACTTATGAGCTATGTCAGTTTTCTTTTAATATAAATTAAGAATTGTGCTCAGAGTCCCAATTGTTTTCACAACAGATTAGTGTTTTATATATACTTTGTTTGGCATGTTTGCTGTAGTATTTATACTCTTAAGGAGACTAGAAACTAGTACAGAGAGATTGGTTCATCAGACACACACTGTAACTTCAAAAGAACTGTATACTTGCATCTCATTCCTCTTACCCCTCCAAAAGAAAATACAAAACCCAAATATCATTCCATTCTCAGTTGTAACTGATCAAAGCTGGACTAAGAGAACTGTATTTGTATAGAAGAGACTAATTTCTTCCTCCAAAATGGAAATTGAAAATAATCCCACTCAATTCTGAATACACCAATATTAATAAATATGGAACAGAGTCAGGGATGTACTAGTATAATTTCATACCTGACACTAAACCCTCAATGAAAATAATGTTTATGCATCTATCACTCGTGAAGGAGACAACAAAGATGAATTCCTGCAGCCTCATTGTTCACTGATGAATATTCAGGTGACTTTGAATTAAACAGACTTTTTTATTTTACTATAAATATATATTATAAGGTTTTTTTTAAAATCTGAATTTGTAGTAAACTACTTTTAAAAGTGGTTTTTTTTGTGAACACAACTTGATAATGCAATTTTTAAGACTTACAGTTAAATCAGAGCTCTACAGGAAGCTCATCTCTCTAGCAAAATAATTCTTTCATATGATACTATGGAAAGCAAAGTAAATAAAATAAATAAAATCACTTCAGTGAACAATATGTTTTAAGCAACATTTATTTTTTTAAACACTGGATGGTTACAGTGCCCCACAGAATTTTGTTCAGCATAGTATAACCTGTCATCTGTCTGTAACTCTGATGTAATAGGTTTGAAGATATAACAGTGGTGAAAGCACTATAAATCTATCATTCATATCGTAGTTATTTTCATAAACAGTAACTCTAATCTTCATTTACCTCACTGAGAGGTCATCATACAAATAGATCCAGATCATCACTTGTTGTCCTAGCATAGTTCCAACCGTAGGATGATCTACAGAATTGTGTGCCGATATATTTAGAAATCTGAAGGCAGACTAAATGAGAGAGCTGTTTAGTGTTGGGCTGATAACTGCAGCTTTACCAGTGAGTGATGTGGTGTATTGCTACCTGCAAATGTCATGTACATTCCAAATTCATGGTTGATTTGCTCTGGTTGTAGTTTTATAAATGCTATTTCATAGTAGCAGCGTGGCAGCCATGAGGTGTGGGCAGGTCCATTATATCATTTCTATTTGATGAACAACATATCCATTTTTAAGAATTGAGTGTTGTCCATATAATAATTATTTTAATAATGGAAAATACTGAGGCTGAGTGCAAATAATGAATGAGAGAGGAAGTTAAAGTGTCTACAAAAAGTTTGATGTGATTCATGCCCAGCAGTACAGGGAAATCCATTAATACATTTGACTTCCATCTACCTATTTTTAACCATCAGAAAGGTTTAGAAATAAAAGAAAAATAACTAGAAAATGCACATCATAAAGTATTTTAGTGCTGAGTGTCAGACTGCAACTTCATATTGTTTCTCCTTTTTCTGAGTGCATATTTAACTTTTATAGCACTGTCTGGGATTTCAAAGTAACATTTCTGAATTTTAATTCTTCTATGAAACATAAAGACACTAACATTTACAATCTACTGGTTGAAGCTCCTAGACTAGAGAGTCCAATTTTGTTTTATTTTATTTTCCTTTGTGAGCATTGAATCACTGAGTATTGCAACTCAAACTAGCATGTATACTTTGCATAAGAATAAACAATAGAAGCAGAGAATAAATCTCTGCAATCTGTGTGTATAACTATGATGCAACAAAAAACAGAGGCTCTATTCTAATATTGTAGTGTCTAGATCTTTAAAAATTTCAGTACAAGAGCATCTCTGAGACTCTAAAAACAGAAAAATAATAATTTTTATACATGTCTAGTCTGACTTTTTGGAAGTAATTAGGAACTCTAGGGACTCTAGTGTATGTGAATGCAAAGTGACTAAAATTAAGTTTATAATAGTGTACATTATGTTACAGATGGTAATAGAATTCAAGAGATGTTCAGTGTCTCAGTTTAGTATTTCTGTATTTGAAGCAATTATTTTGGGATTCATATTTAGAGAAATAAAATCTTTGGATGATTTTCAGATTCCTTTCAATTTCAACTTTAATCATGCAGCTATCTCATTTCTTAAGGATGACTCTAAAAAGGAGGAAAAACATGGAAAATAACAGAAGATGGATGGAAACTGTGCCTTTCAGTTGACTGTTAGTAACTCTTAATACCAAGACTTACTTGTACAGTGTGATAGGGGTTGAAAGAGACCTTTAGATATCATCTAGTCCAACCTCCCTGCTAAAGCAGGACCACCTTGACCAAGTCACACAGGACTGCATGCAGGTAGGTTTTGAAAACCTCCAGAGAAGGACACTCCACACCCGCCCTGGGCAGCCTGTGCCAGTGCTCTGCCACCTTTATAGTAAAAAAGTTCTTCCTTAAGTTTAAATGGAACTTTTTGTGTTCCACTTGTTGTCCATTACCCTTAGTCCTGTCACTGGAAACTACAGAAAAAAGTGCTGCCCCCTCCTCTTGACACACACCTTTTAAATGTTCTCTGGGATTGAGAATTTCTGGAGACAGTCCAGTGCAGGACCACCAAGATGATCAGGGGACTGGAACATCTTTCATATGAAGAAAGGCTGCAGGAACTGGGACTGTTAAGTCTAGAAAAGAGAAGACTGAGGAGGCATCTTATTAATATTTACAAATATCTAATTGGTGGGTGTCCGGAGATTGGGGCATCCCTTTTTTTTCCTATGGTATCTAGCAAGAGGACAAGGGGTAATGGGGTGAAGCTGGAACACAAAAAGATCCAATTAAATATAAGAAAAGACTATTTCACTGTGAGGGTGGCAGAGCAGTCGCCCAGGCTGCCCAGGGAGGGTGTGCAGTCTCCTTCCTTGGACGTCTTCAAGACCCGCCTGGAGATGTTCCTAAGTGACCTGATCTAGGTGAACCTGCTTCTGCAAAGGAGTTGGACTAGATGATCTCTAAAGGTCCCTTCCTTCTGTATCACGTCTAGCGTACACAAATACAGAGCAAGGTTTGGTCCAAAGCTTTTGTGCCAGTACTATCTAGTAATTTTGTTTTTTTAAAAGAGTGCTTACATTAGTGTTTTGCATTAGTGTAAGTAAGGAGTAAAGCTAATAGAATTCCTAAAACTATTGCTAAGTAGAAAGAGAACCAGTGTCTGCATCCCTGACAGAGTGCTCACAACCACAGTCCTTGAACAACATCTCTAAAGCATTGGCCATGGACATGGATTGTGTATACACTGAAGAGATCAGCTCCTGAAATGCTTGTAGGTTAATACATTTGACATTACTATGGTATCATATAATCTTCACTGTTATCTGTTAAAAGCAACAATTTTAGTGTTAAGTGGTCTGTATCACCATAGCATACCAAATTCAGTGGCAGGAAATTTCTTGTTTATTGGATCAAGACCACAGTTGGTAGTATTTTTTGATCACTCTCTGTAAGATTATTTAAAATATTTTTTTCTTTATCAGTACTCCTAAAAGACAGCAACAAAACAATGATTCGCTGTATCAGCTCTCAGATCTTTCTTATACTTTATTTTAAATAGGATGAAAGTTGGTAAGTTTAATTAATCGTTAACTAAGGAGCGCAGAGTCTACCCAAAGGAGTTACATCAAAGTACCTGCACCAAAAAGTAGAACAAAGAACAATTATTTTTGTTTAAGTTTCTTCTAAATACTGTGTTCCACCATACAGGATGCAATTGTATCTAGCTTTTAAAGTGGAAGGTAAATCAAAAAACTATGAGATTTAGACACATAGAATGCAACAGTACTCATGGAACTAATTTTGGATCTTGATATTGCAGACTTTTTAATTGTTGCTAAAAATTTCTCCATAAAAAAAAACATATAGTTTGAGTATGTATCCATTCAAGTACAGAAGTTCAAAAAGATAAGGAACGTTTATTTTATTATTTTCCTCAGTTAGACCAAATCAGTGAATTCATGGACCTACACTCTGAGCTATTTATGGACACTACAGTGCAGATCTATAAACCTCAGAGTGCTATTTCTTCTTTATTTGATACACAGAGCTACAGCACCAGTGGATAAAACATAAGCATAGATTATGAAGCAAAATTTAATTATTGTACACAGAATTAAAAAATAGTTGAGGCTGGAAACCACCTCTGGAGAGCACCTCTTTCAAACTCTAGTTCAAACTAGATATCCTTTTCCCACATTATCAAAACTTTCTACCCAAAAATTCTCTTCCTCAGAATTTCACAGATCTTCAACAAAGCATGCTGAAGGCTCCCGAGGGACTCCAGGTGTATATTTCAAGTACTTTCATCCCTGAGCTGATACAAGATACTTCTTAATAGTCCTTGACTCCCCACTGTTAAAAGCAAATTTCAAGTTTAACAAGGACTTAGATTCCATTTCAGAAGCTGTCAAATGACTAGACAAAATGTTAGAAACGGGAAATCAGTTCTGAAGAGTTTTTGTTGTTATCAGTTAACAGATAATTGACCTCCTCATGCCTAAATGAAAATAATAAGCTAAAAAAGAACCTAGCAATCTTGAACAACATTAAGCTGCATGTGTTAAGTATGGCAATATAATGTAGTACAACAAAATTCCACCCTCTCTTTCCCATGAGGGTTCTGGGCCCTTCCTCACTTGTGCAGCATAAGCACTGACCTTCCCTCTGGGAGTAAGCTCTTCGTTTAAGCACAGCAGCTACTATAACAACTACAGTAGACTTAAGATATTTATTCAGTACTTATGAAGAAGAACACGATGACTATGCTGTGTCAGAGGAAAGGTACACTTAGATTTTGATAACCTCTCTGGCTCTTAACAGATGCATATGGAAGACTATGTCAACACTGTAAGCTTCTTTCTCTCTTTCAGTACAGTAGGACTGAAGGACTTAAGAGGGACAGGATGGTATTAATCTAGCTAAGTTCAGATATCTCCATGGCAGTTAGGAATGTATGAAGTTCCCTCTCTGGAATAATCATTTTGTAATCAGAAGAAAGTTATAAACTTCTTCTGGTTCCAGGTTATAAATGTCACAATAAAGTAGATACCAAAAACACTGAGTAAATTATGTGTGTCAGCACACTTAGTGGAGCAGGCAGGAAGTCTCGATGTGTAAACCTGATCTGCTGACTGTGGGAGCTGATATTGCTAAAAATAAGTCATCACTGACCATCAATGCAGAATGTAGCTGTCTCAATAAAATAAAAAATAAAATCATGGATTCGATTATCAGGGCAACTGCAAGTTCTTCCTAAGTCAGGGAAGTTGTGAAGTTTTTGCATCTTCCTATTTGTTGTCAACTAAACTAAACTGATGATTTGAAGCATTCAATGCGTTGGTAATATGAAACTAAACTGATTATTTGAAGCATTCAATGTGTTGGTTATATGAATAACGTGTCCTGACTACTAAAGACCAGTTACAGAATGTGATTGTTTTTTAGGCAAAAAAAAAATTATCTGTATCTTGTGACATCTCAGTAGTTGTTTTTTTTTTTAATTTTTGTTGATTAGACTCACATCCCTTTAAAGGTTTTCTTTGTAACAGTATTATTTTCCAAGCAAAAGATATTTAGCAGTTACTCCTTAAGAAAAGAGAAATCGCCTTCTTGCCTAAAACCTTTCCTTAGACTCCAGGGCTATCAGTCAGATCAATTAAGTCATGTTTAAATTGCTTTGATTTTAAACATTCATGAATCCACAAGGCAGACAATAAAACCCCTATACTGACAGCTTAAATGGATCTCTGTGTGAGACAAGGCTGTTGAGATTCAATATTCCTTTGGCTTTCTGCTTTGTTCACATGTGCTTGACCTTACTGACCAGGTGAGTGACTGCAGTGCCATTGCACTCTGTGAAGATCTCATCAGTGGAAATTAGACTTGATTTCCACATCCAAGCATTGCCGTGGTAGCAGCTGGGCTTTTCCTGCTGCTCTTTTAAATTAAAGCCAGTCATTGATCCTTATTGTTCCCCTGGTAAATTTGCTTCTGCAGCCATGCAAGCAGGATGTGATACACTTAGGACATAGCTAGATGCGTTTTGTCAACAAAGCTTTTTTCTTTTTTTCTTTTATTTTTTTACAAAGGGATGTTAACCTCTTTCTCAAATATTTACAACTTTCTACTTTTATTCTTGCTCCTTGCCAGCATTTACAAGTGGTGGCTTGGCTTGTCTTAGAAGATTTGTACTGTGGTACTCAATACCCTGTGCCACAATAACATTATGAGGGCACACAGTGACAACAAAATAAAAATAACTTCAGTTCCTTCCTTTCTAGAAGCCTTCTAAAGACAGAGTACATGCTGTTATATTTGTATGGAAGAAAATCAGAGGGAGATGCATTTATTCATAATTACTGTTGCTTCATTCCAGAGGAACTGAGCTTAAAACCAGATCTGCTCTAACAAGCAAAAGCAAGATCACACTTTTGAATGATGGCTAGTATATGAAAGGGGCTAAATTTCAAGAAAAGACAAATCTATTTTGGCAGTAAGCAGCTGGCTTTGCTGCCTTCTGAGCATCACTTTTTAGTCGTACTACACAGTTTGTATTTCTATTAACGGCTGCTAATAAAATGGTAAATTCTTACTGACAGAAGTTATGAGCAAGTCTGATATTTCATATCCTAATTCACAAACCTAGGAAAACTTTGTAATATATAGTCTTTATTTCTCATATTCTTTAATTGTCAAATAATTTCATCTGCTTTATTTCATGGACAATTCTCATATTTTATTTAGTAACAAGTTTTCCTATGAGTGTTTCTCCGCATTTCACTTCATTATTTTTCCCATTTATTATATGCAACTGCGCAGGACTTTGAAATAAAAAATATGACCCAGGTGAAGACTTGGTTTTATCTGTGTAAGTGGTAGCAAGCTAAGTGTTTGTGGTTTTCTTTGCTGTGTGGATGATGTGTTTTTCAAAAGTTTTATAATACATTGCTTTTAGTGGACTATTAAGAATTCAGTATCTTGTCCCATTAAGCAATTTTTTCCACTAGAGCCAGAGACTTGGAATTTTGATGTTTGTACATTAGTGAGAAGTTAATCTCTTTGGAGTCATCATTATGACTGACTACTTCAAAATATGAATACAGCTTTCAGAACCGGAGCTGTGACTCCCAGATATGAATATACAGTTTGCTTTATGTAAGCATTTTACTATAACCATATGATTTCTCATCTTATCAGAACACACTTCAAATGATTTGTAGAGGGATTGATTCTGTAAATACTGAGCAGAAAACTTCCTTATAGCAGTACCTTACTCTATACCGAGTCTCCTGGCTCAGTCCTGGAACACTTGGAAGACACAACAGATTAGATCAGTATTCAGTATTTTTCAGCCTGGATGTTATAGCTCTGTTCCTAACTTCCACAATTAATTATATTCAGCTGCTTTGCCCATTTCTTCATGAGAGAAGATACAGAAGTAAAATTTAAATCTAAATATTTCCAGGCTGATCTTTGAAATGTGGAACATTCTTGATTTAAAATCCATTAATCCAACTGCCCTCATCTAGTTGTATTTTTGTAAGTGACAAAGTGGAGGAAATGTATTTAATTACTATATCACATTGACAAATTCAGTCCTATTTTTGAGGCTCAGCTTCTTAACAGCAATGTGCCAGGGAACAGTTATCTTCCAAGACCATGACTGGCCAGGAAATGCCCGATGTATAAAAAGGGTGGTTTTTTTTTCTTGACATGTTGGTAAGTGTGCATGTTTTTGATATTGCAAAAGTTTATCAGTATCATACAACCGAAACTGTCGAAGATGCATGTAGATTTCAAATCAGAAAGGAATTAATCTCCTGCCTTGTGTCAACAGGTTAATTGTAGCTGATGGGACAATAAAGTTCAACAGTCTAATCTGTGTGAGCTGAATGGGCTTTGATAATGCGTTGTGCCTTTTAAGCAACATTCACTGAATGTCACGTGAAATCTTCTTATCAGTATGATCTATCTGATGTGTTTGTCAAAATCTAATCACTTGATCTCATGAAGTTTTGCCTTCTTAGGAATGCAGGTGCTGGAATGGAATGGCATCCCCCTGACTGGGAAAACTTATGAAGAAGTCCAGAGCATTATTATTCAACAGAGTGGGGAAGCAGAAATATGTGTAAGACTGTGAGTTTTTCCCCATCTTTCTGTTTCCATTTTTTTTTGGCTTTTCATGGCTTTTTTTTTTTTTTTAAGTTACAGTTGTTAAGGTGGAACCTTTGTTAGCATGAAGCATCACTGTAACAATTAGCAAGAGTTCACTGTGACTGTGGGAGGTCTGTTTTTTTTTTTTTTTTTCTTCTAAAGTCATAAGGGAAGATAAACTGAGGCAGGTATTAGTAATTACACTTTTATAAACAATGATATATTCATTGTCAGGCCACAATCTCCTTTCATTGACTGAATTAAATGAATTTAATAATTAGAAAAAGATGGGAATTTAGCACTAACTTCATTTTTACTGAAATCTGTATCCTTTAGATGAAAGTCATTTAAGCATCATGAGAAATGTATAAACTTGCATTCAATCCATTAAAGTTTTCACCTTAAAAGAATGTTTTCTTCTCAGCTCTTTAACAGCATTGCAAATATGTATCAGCCATAGGGGCCATGCTTGGAAGCTGCTTTCTGTCATGAACCACTATTCATTTATCTACATAATATAATAATGAGGGTATGAGGAAAGAGTTTCTTTTGTCTCAGGCTTCTCATTGCTTTCTTTAGGGACCTGAACATGCTCTCAGACTCTGAGAATCCCCAGCACCTGGAGCTGAATGAGCCAGTAAAGGCAGGTGAGCACCAAGCCATTGCTTGGATATTGTCTGACCAGATAACAGCCGGAAATTGGATGTGATATAAGATAGAATAGTAGCATTGTAAGCTCAGATCTTACAGCCCAAATCACACCATGGGCAGAAAGATGACCACGCTTTATATACAAAACCAAGGAGTTATTGTTTATTATTATTAGCCCAGTTCAATCCATACTGATGCAGGCTACGCTATAATTAATACAGAGGAAATGCCAGAAACAATACTGCAGCTAACATTTGTTATCCATGGAAAGCCCCCCATCAGCTACCCTTTCATCTATATATGCCACAGAAAACTATGTCATAATGGTCCTCCTTTGGCAGCTTCTGGCGCTGCAGGCAGAGCTTTTACTCTGGGGGCATTGCAGCAATTTGACAGCCTCCTGAGGAATTTGCTCGGTGAGTGTGATGTTTGTGGTGAGAGTTTTTGACTCCATCTTGCTGGAAGGTAGATGATGTTGATGATTCCTTCTTCTTCGCTTTAGGATCCTGCTTGAGGCCTGTTTTCTAGCATGCTTTGCTCTTTCCTCACCAGTCAGCAGCTCTGCATTGCATATAACTTGATGGGATATTGTACACTTTGCATATCATTTATTCTTGTTCTTTGTTCTGTTGATTACCCCCAAAAATTTAGCTAGCCCAGTTCCCCAGTGTCAGTAACTGACCAGCAAGTTGCTGGTATTCCTGGGACCTCAGCTATCCTCCTGTGTCCAAACTTTGCAAGACTCTTGTCACCCCAGGCCTGTGCCCCTATAAGCTTCATTATTAATCTGAAGTCAGAAATACTTGAGTCTCCACAGTGCAATTACTGTTGTGCTTCTATATATGAAAATTAATAAGAATGAATACCATACTATACAATTATACAAGGTGAAAAATAACTCAGACAAATCAAGGTTACGGCCATCTGGCCATTAGGCACTTGCTGTTGCAGCCACACAAAACAAAACAAAGCTTTAGCAAACTGCAGCAAGTCCAAATAACACACAAAAAGTCCTGAAGCCTGTGTTAGCTTAATACAGGGTTTGTGTCCAGTTATTAGTGATGAAAATACAGTACTTACAGGGATACAGGGATGCAATAACAAATGTTTTGTGTAAAGTTTTATATGTGAGTTCTAACACGGCAATGCTTTTGGGGGGGATTCCCTTCTGTTCAGTCAATACCATGGCTGCAGGCTCCAGTCATGGTATTCATCATATCTAATCTGACTTTGAACCAATATCCACAGTCTCACTAGTAATGCAGCCCTTCAGCAAGCTCAGTGCAAATTAATAGTGTTTCACTCAGCATCTTGTGGATCCATTCTGAGTTCTGGGGCTTTGTGGCTGCTGTGTTGCCAATCAGTACACAAATTACCCAGATTAAATCTGCCATTTTCTGACCATGTAACTCTTCCCATCTGTTAATATACTTACCATCATGCTACTTTTTGTTGAAAGCAGATGTTGTTCATATTAATTGAAAGTGAACACTGTGACTAATAGAGCTTTAAGGCAGAACTACCCACAATTTCTTTCTTAGTGGGTAAATCAAAACTACCAAAGACATTTATAGACGGTGAAATTGGGTTTTGAAAGGATAGAAGCTAGAATAAACAGTAATTTTATTAATGGAAAAAACTCAGAATGAGAAAGAATAGAAATAAAAGAAAATTCCCTCATTCTTGCAGATGTGTTTTTTCTAGTCTACCAATCTTCTAGTGCTTTCTAACTCGAAATAACTGTAGAGTCCCTTCTGGCTGCCAAGCAAGCCTTTCTTGCCATCACCTCTGAGGTTTTGCAGACCATTTGTGCTTTGGAAAGGAACAATCTCAATGGAGAATGCCCTCTGGAAAGAAAAACTAAATACAACCTAGAAGGCAGAACAAGGCTAATGTATAGCCTCAAACCTCTTATACTTCTGAGAACCTGAGAAGCAAGATGAGCCTAGTATCCTTTTAACTGTATTCACTTTAAGGCACATGTGAAACTTACTTGACCTCATTTCTCTATTAAATGGAGATTGCCATCCACAAAAGGTAAATTCTCCTTACTCAGGCAGCAGGGAGGACAATCAGACCCCTACCACAGCTACCTCACAAGGGTGTGTGTAATCAGGAAAAACAAACCAGGGCTTTTACCCTTCATTTGTTTTTATTTTATTTTGCTTAGATTAATTTCCAAACTTTTGAGCTCCTTTTCTTTATTTGTGTGTAAATTATCTCAGGAGCAGAATTTAGTTTTATTGAATGTCTAGATGATAAACAAAACCCAAAACAACAAAACGTTAAAGATTGTTACAACAAAGTGCAGGTGTTTGGTGAAACTGGACCTGTTCCAAACAGCGCAAGTTAGCACAGTCTAGTCTTTAGAACCATAATTTCCTCCAGTATGATGCATCATGATCATCAAGGCCTGTTTTTCTTCAACTAGAGAATAGTCTTCTCAGAAAGCTCGTGAGATGAGTAACACTACTTAACAGCACATTGCATAGAAAGGTCGGAATTGAGATGTTACAGGGGAGCCGTATATTTTTTAGATTGGCTTTTTCATCTTCAAAGTATGCAAGCAGATTATATGAAAGTTTGTAAAGGTCATTACCCTGTCCTTGTACCATAGCAAGATGGATTTCAATGTGCTAGCAATCATCAATACAAAAATCTCTTTAATTCAGTAGATAAAGCGAAGTCCCCAGGAGTTGATCCCAAGCAGCTGGCTGCAGAGCTTCAGAAGGTTTCTCTACAGCAGTCACCTCTGGTTGCTTCCTCGGGAGTGGAAAAGGGATCTCATGTTCACTCTGGAACCACTTCTGCCACGTCCAGTGCTGTTCCCAGCCCTGGTCAGCCTGGTTCTCCCTCAGTGAGCAAAAAGCGGCACAGCAGCAAGGTAAGAAACTTCTCAGTTATGTGACAATACCATTTTGTTCACAAGAACAAACTCCCTATTCATCTCCTTTAGTGTAGCAAGAAATCACAGCACATATTGATGAAATAATTTCTGTGACAGTGATGAGTATTACCATTAAGATATAGAATTTGGATACAAAGAAAGGAAGTTTATCCAAAGCCGTAAAAGATTGGGCCTTCTCTGAAAACAGATTTCTCAATATTACTGGTTTTAAATAAAATTTTCCTTCTTCATTGCTGTTGCTTTCTAGAGAATTCTACATGCTGGTGAGGTACTAGTTCCACAGAAGAAGCTGATGTTAGTTACACCATAATTAGGTATCCGTACTAAGCTACTGTTTGAAGTGTTACAAGCTATGAACCATAGCAATTGCTATGAATCATATCAATATTAAGCATTTTTTCTGAAAGCCAGTGAAAGAATGACAAACAATTTGCCATCAAAATGTGTTTTGTCACTAGCTAATTCCTGTGAACTTATTAAGCATAACTTCTCATCCATTTCTCAGCTGAACTTCTTTCTCCTTGTGCACCCACCTGCACACCTGAAAAGAGCAGAGTGGGAAATTTAGTAGCATTTTTTCACATTCGAAAGTGAAAGCCAAGTCATAAAGTCATCTGTCAAATTTTTTAATTTTGTGTCAAGAAAGTTAACAGCTGAAGTGAAAATCAATCCTGTGAACTCTGCATTTGCTTAAGCAATTTGCAAGATAGCTAAAGCTGATCCCTATTCTCAATATCCAGCTTCTCACTGTCTTACTGTTGGAAGCAAATTTTCACATTGCAAACGAGATTCTTTTGAGTTCTCTGTACCTTTATTCCTTCTTGGGTCTGTCAGGCTCCTACTGCACTATCGTTTGCATATTTGTGCTGTTGAAGGTATGACTGTGATTTGAAATGCAAACCACAAAATCACAGAATGGTAGGTGTTGGAAGGGAGTGCTGTACAAACCGAAACCAGCAACTGATGCCTGTCCATTTCAGATAGCTCTTCAGTATGCCCACATGAACTTCCTGTGAGAGGAAGCAAAAAAATTTCTTTCATCCAGCAACTTAGCAAAAAATGTAAACATATTTATTTATTAGTTTGTATTGGATAGTAAAGCTGTCTTGCCTCAGTTCCTATAGACTTTTTTATGAACTAATCCAGATCTGTGATGCTCAAAAATGTTGAGATTTTCTGCACTTAACTTCAGACTATCTGTCGGAATTGCCTGATTGTCAGATGAACAGTTGGTTTCAGGATGGCTTACTGTGGATATTGTATGCATCTACATATGAACTAGTTTACCACATGCTTTAAATTTACAAGTGAGAGTTATGCACTTCAGAAGTACAATTCATGAGACTGTAAGAAACCTGATACTGAAGTGCATGCACTGTAGGGAAAGGAAAGGTCAGAGCTCTTACTGCAGATGTCAGTGTCTACACTGAAACCCCTTTAATTCCTAAATTAAAGGAATTCCTAAATCTGCTGCATGGCTATGGATATCCACAAGTCCTTGCCGTGCAGGATATCCTGGAGGTGTGCCTCCTTGTCAAGATGAGAAGACTGGGCTTCCAGCTTTGGCACTTTAGCAGGTCACCAAAAGTTAGATGCATGAATTTAATTTCCTGCTTCACAGAGGATTTAGTAATCTTTTATGAAAGTTCAGCTGGAGGCGTATACACATTAAACAAAAAATTATTAAAACTAATGCTTTTATGTGTGGATGCTAAAGTCAAACCTAATCAGGTGAATATTTAAAATGTTATTCGCTTATTTCATTGAGAGGCATTTCTTTTGTAACTGTAGCTCTTGTTGACTTGTGTAGTTTCTGTTCATTGACTGCAGGCCAAGTTTATAATGGTGTTGAGCTCTGTTAGAAGAGAAGGCTACTGCTCATCCTTTCTGTAACAGCTCTTTGCCTTGGGCTGGACAGCATTTCTAGGCAGGCTGCAGATTTGCCCAAGTATCATGACAGATTAAACATCCAGACTGCCTAGATCATGGTTTTGCTACTCTTCTTGTTTTCAGAAGTAAGATTTTTTTAAAACCATTTTGTATAGAATATGCAGTGCAGAAATGTTATAGGAGACTCTGATATTCAGCAGTGCTGATTCTCTCATATTTAATGTTTTGTCCTATTGGTACAGAGAATGATAGTGCATAGCATCAGAGCCTGTCATTAAACTTCCCAACATGGTACTGACAACTTTCTCCAGCAGGTATGATGGCATTACAAAGCACTGGTTCTTAAGCAGGGTATGTGAGTTCCTGCAGGGAGTATCAAAAGAAATTAGAATGAAATTGCATTAGCCATCACAGGAGAGATTTAACCTTTGAGAACTTTGAGCTGACTATATCCTGTGCAGATCTATTTCTTATGCAAATGCATGATCATTATATGGTGCAGGTTACATCCAGGATATAAATGCCCAGATAGAAACATTTAATTGTCTTTGTGTCTTAAAGAATGGGTTGCTTTTCTAAATCCTCAAATACTTTATCTCCTGGAAAAGTCATCAGTGGAATGCTTTTCCTTCTTTTCAAATTAATCCTCATTGAAAGCCTGTTAAATAAATATACTTATTTGCATCTCTGCCTTTCAGTCCTGACCCAGCCTCAAATTGACCTAGCTATGAACTGAGGGGGTTAGACTAGATGACCCTAAGAGGTCTCTTTCAGACCAATTATGTATGTTTCTTTGAAATAATGACCAGTTTTAAATGAGCCGACGTCACAGAGAAGCTAAAATATATATGCTGAACCACAGCCTTGTAAGTGAAAAGAGAGATTTAACAATAATAAAGACAGGTGAAAATGCAGATTTATTTTTACAGACAAATAAGAAAAGTGCACAGCTGCAAGGAACTGCTTCGACCACCTTTGCAAGTCTGCACACAAATTTGACATGTCCATTCCCTTTTCTCCAAATTCCTTTTACAGTATCCATTCTGTGTTATATGATAACAACTCATGAACAAACTCATATTTATTTTGCAAACTTCTGAAAAATTAAAGCATTTAGACTATCTGTCAGTGATTTTGTAGCCACAGCTAACTCCATGTTACTTTGCAATGGTGCCAGTGCTAGTACAGAGTGAGATCAGACCTAGGAGTATAATAAAATCCATTTGTGGAGGTAAAGTATGAGAAATTTAAGGCCTACTTTGCAAATTTGCATGATACTCTGGTAGGAGTCTGTCTTTGGCAAAAGAAGTGAGATTTTGTCTTTGAATATTCCTTCAAGGACCCAACAAGTTTAGTAGTTTGCTATCAGTCCAAAGTATCATTTAAGATTCAGAACATTTTATAAACTATTGTTGGCCTGTTTTAGCTGTTTGAGGGATTACACTTCTTTCAAAGTTCCATAAGCTACTAAGAAAAGCTGACTTAAGAGTTTTCCACTAGAGTTATTTTTGAGAGGCACATGCATTTCCAGAACAATCAACTTATTTTTTTCTTTTCTTCCTGAAAAAGTGCGTGGTCACAAAGAAACACATCTAGAAGACAAGATAAAACATGTAAAACAAACAAAAATAAGGCAACATAAGACAGTAAATATAATGATGTAAAAGGCACGTTTGGGGTGTTTTTTTCTGCCATGTTTGTGGCACTGGCCTGCGACTGGGATTTTTCTGGTTAGTCCTAGTCTGCAGATCTGAGTGACCAAGGTGATATTTTTTTCATCATAAATCTGAAAAGGATAGTGCATCAACTTCATGCTCTTGTCCTGGAGACGTGGGCTCTGCATTGGCCTGATTGAAAACAATTCACATCCAACATCATGAGACAATCTCTAAGGGGTTTTTGGAGGGTAAGGAAGCACAAAAGAGGCAGAAAGTGAAAGAAATCCTAATTATGCAGAATATTATATTAGACTGATGGTCTGGAAAATTAGGAAAAGGTGGCTTCCAGATCAGTCTTCAGAGAACTATAAGTTTGTCCTTGTTTGCATCCTTTGTTTTCTGCTGCATCAACCACAGAAGCAGATGTGGACAGTGCAAAAATATTCTAATGAACCATAGAGTTTTCTTGCTTGACTGATGGTTAGCAGATTAGAGGTAGTTCCAAGGTGGCTCAAGGGCACCACTATTTAACAGAACAGCCTGGTTTTGAGAGTCCAGGATTTGAAGCAATTGGTTTTATTACTTTTGTTAGCAACCAAGAGAAGCTCAGTGATAGAGAACAGAGAGCGTCCTGAAGGGCAGGACAGGAAATTTAAGTTTTATATCATGGAAAGTGTGCAGAGGAATTTGAAGCTGAACTGATTATTAAAAGACACAGAATACAGCCAAAAACATTACATGATGTAGCTTTTAACTGTGAAATCCACTTATACACATCACTTAGTTTTAGTACCATTCTTTCCACTATTTCTACCCACTTGCACGTAAACTCTGTTTAAACTATTGTAACCACTGCCTTTCAACACAAATATAGCTTGACATGGTATTTGTTTTCTCTTTGCAATATTCACTTCTGTTAGACAGGATTAATGCTATGTCTTTTTCTCCCTATGCCTGTCTGTGTGACTAATGAGCTCAGACTGAAGGCGTTGGTATTCAAGTTGTCTGATTCTGCACTTGCATGAGGCTGATAAAAACTTGTTGGATGTACTTTCAGTGCTGTTGAAATACCAGAACTATTTGTTTTGAGCCTACAGATTGGAGACAAACATTTTTAAAAAAAAAATATGTGGCAATACAGCAGTGTAAACAATACTAGTTTTAAAAGTTAACTTTGAAAATCCATTATTTCCAATATGTGTGTGTGTGTATTTGTGAGTGCGTGTCTATGCATTTATTTATGTGTTTTAATCTGGCAGCCCACGGAAGCTACAAAGTCTGCTTCTCATCCTGTCACTGGAGAAATCCAGGTAAATGGGTAGCTTTTTCTGTGTAAATGGTTATTGCTACTGGTTTCATTTTTCTGATAAAAAAGTTGGCAGAAAACAATCTTCAGTAACTGATTTAGTTTTCAACCCCAACCTCTTAAAATATCACTAATGTAAATAAGTGCTTGATCTTTATCTTTGTTATTAATGTTTGCATGTGAAATATAAACAGAAGAACAGAAAATGCTGCTGTTTCTGAAGGGGCTAAAATGTAGTGAATTTCATTCTAATCTTTGGGCATTTAGAATCATAGAATCATAGTATGGTAGGGGTTGGAAGAGACCTTTAGAGATCATCTAGTCCAACCTCTCTGCTAAAGCAGGTCCACCTAGATCAGGTCACACAGGAACACATCCAGGCAGGTTTTGAAAACCTTCAGTAAAGGAGATTCCACACCCTCCCTGGGCAACCTGTGCCAGGGCTCCCTCACTTGAACAGTAAAGAAGTCTTTCCTTAAGTTTAAGCGGAACTTTTTGTGTTCCAGCTTTTGTCCATTACCCCTTGTCCTATCATAGTACACTACAGAAAAACATGCTGCACCATCCTCTTGACACACACCTTTTAAATACTTGCAAGTGTTAATAAGATCCCCCTAAAATCTTCACCAGGCTAAACAGTTCCAGTTCCCACAGCCTTTCCTCATAAGGAAGATGCTCCAGTCCCTTGATCATCTTGGTGGCCCTGCGCTGGACTCTCTCCAGAAGTTCTCTGTCCCTCTTGAACTGGGGAGCCCAGAACTGGACATAGGACTCACCTGGGCAGAATAGAAGAGGAATCTCCCTCAACTTACTAGCCACACTCTTCTTAATGCATCCCAAAGTGCCATTGGACTTCTTGGTCATGAGGACACATTCCTGTCTCATGTTTAGTTTTTTACCAGCCAGATCTCCCAAATGCCTCTCCACAGAACAGCTTTCCAGCAGGTCAATCCCCAGCCCATACTGATGTATGAGGTCATTCCTCCCCAGGTGCAGGACTCTGCAGTTGACCTTGTTGAACTTCATGAACTTCTCAGCCCAGAAAAATCAGAAACCACTTACTGCGGTTTACTTCAGACTCTCCACATTTAGGCAAAGACTGCTGTGGGTTTCTCATAGTGCATTGTATTTACCTCCATACAATTTTGTGGTTATCTCTTATATAAACTGACTTTAGGATTTTAAAGCTAGGGAACTGAAAGCAGCAGCATAAATTGAGCCTAACTTCCTATGGATTTCTGTCTCTTTTTCTCTAGATTAATCTTTCTCTCCCATATTAGTACTAAGGGTCTTTCCACAGTATTATAACATCCTTTCCAGACTTGGGCAGCAGGCAGTCAGAATTTGTGTAATTCCTTCTCAATAATCTGGCTATTCCTCAGAGTAATATCAAGGGTTTAAATTTCATCTGCTGAAAGGTGCTGATTTCCAGCCAAAAGGGCTATTGAATCATTTAGGAAGTAAAAATAACAAAAAATAACAAATAATCTTACAGGGTTTTAATGCATTCTCTAGCTTCAAATCAACTATGACAAACACCTTGGCAACCTGATCATCCACATCCTTCAGGCAAGAAACCTTGCTCCCAGAGACAACAATGGCTATTCAGACCCCTTTGTGAAGGTTTATCTTCTTCCAGGGAGAGGGTAAGTGTAGGAGAAATGTTAACCTGAGCTTGCTCTCAATTTGTGTTTGTTACTCTTGACTAATTAACAGAACCGAGACTTATTGCTATAGAAAACCCAAGAGCAACAGCAGGAAAAATGATGGGCTTTTAATAGATGCAGGTCCTATCCACGGGAGAATGTGCAGACTTTGCTAATGATCTCAGGGACTTCATGATCCTTCCTGTAGGACATTTCTTTTTCATGGTTCTACTTAAGAGCTCTAATGGATGCAAAACTATGTGTTGAAAGAATAACAGACCCTACTGAAATGTATTCAATACATGTAATACTTCCTGTAATATTGAAAGCTACATATTAAAGTTAATGTGGAATGGTTGCTTCAGCTCAAGACATTCTGAATTTGAGACAGATTTGCAAACATGCACAATTGAAATGTCTGAGGTGAATTTAAGTTTTTAGTATAAAATCAAAAGTGAGAAATACTTGAAAGAAAACATTAATTCCTTGTGATTGTGTAAATGGTTTGATTTTTTGAGATCTAACATGTGGTTTTAGAAATTCTGGTAATTTTGTATCTAATGACTATACAAATCACTAATCACTTGTTTACAAGCCATTCCTTTTTTAGACTCTGTAATTACAAATAGCTCATTAAAAGATAGGTTTCTGTATCAGCAATATTATAATAATTTTTTATGCCCAGAAGTTGCTGAATGTCATACATTTGCATAAGTATACATGGTTATAATAATCCTGCTGATTTCAGTGGTACAATCGATAGATACATCTAAAATTATGCTGATGGATCAGACCTTAGATTGCAAAGACAAATTCCTTCAAACCTTCCTTTTCTGCTTGTGTAATCACATTCATCCTAAAAAAATTTTAGGCTAGGAGTATACAACTGAAAATCTGTATTTCTGTTCTATTCAAAGTAACAGGAAAGGGGATGCTCAGGTCATAGTTGAGCATTTGGCATGTGGGCAAGCACTGCTGAAAGCACATGAATGGTATAATAAACGCACGTATATTCATTTGTAGCTTGATAATTCCAGCTATACAGCAATCAATATTGTTCAGTGACACTGGGCCCAGAGCTATTACTGGGTACAATGGGAACAGGTCTTAAATGTTGAGTGTTTTTTTTAATGCACTTAAGAGTCTTGTAAAATACTTGTCAAATCAATCATACTGGGAATGTTGCAAGTACATGCACTGGTGTAGAAATAAGACTTTGAACTAGAGAAAGGTTCAACCCTCAGAGCTTCCAACCAGGTCTAAGTATGGGTTTAAACTTGCTGCCAAGTTATGAAGAATTTGGATTTTAGATCATTATTTGTTATCTGAAAACATACCAACATTACAGCTTTGTATATAACTTGGGAATAATGAAAATTAACAGCTTCTCAAAAGTAACAAACTTGTTGCTTAAAGCAGAAACTTTAATTGCTACTGAATATCTTTTGCCTGTAGTTCAGTCCATGCTATACTTCTTGGTATTTTTAATGCCTCTTTTTCCTTTGATTCTGATACTAGAAACTATCCATTATTATACGTTTTCTTTCATCTCTGTTCTCATTTTCTCTCACATTTCTTCCTCTGTGTTCCTACTTCTGTAAATGCTGGGTATGCAGACAAGTCATGGTTGTACAAAATGCAAGGTAGAGTGCACTATCTCCCAATTTTATTCTTTCATTTTTGTGTGCATGCATGATATGAAAAGCCTGTGCATTGAACTATAGATTTCTCTTAAGTTTTGATGGCATGCAATTGCAGCATGGTTTTACTGTTTATTCTCTAATGAATCACATTTCCAGGTCACATGGAACTGGAAACAAGTAATTAATACTTCTTAATGGTGTTACTGCCAAGAAAAATGCACTGTATGGCAATGAAATGGAGTATTTATCTCCATATGTAGACATTTAACCCAGATATATTTCTACATAATTGCCCAGCTGGCTTTAAAGCTGCTTCACCACATCATTATTTGTGGTAAACAAAGTTGAATTTTCAGTTATTGAAATTCCTAGTTCCTTCTTTGACCTGGAGAAACATAAGGTAAAACTCCATTCTCAATATATGCTAATATCAGGCCAGGCTAGGTACATAAGAACAGTAATTCAGACCCAATTCTACATTTTTTGAACGTAGAAACCTTACCAAACAAGTTAAGAAATGAATTTCAATAAACAGATATTCTCCATCTTCAGCCTATTTCTTTGTTAACAAAAGTATTTAATTAATGTTTCAAAATGCCACATTTTATATGAAGTTGTTCTACTACACTTTTTAAAAAATGTACTTTCAATTGTGTGCTGTATTAATAAACTATAATTAAGGAAGCACAGAGAAATGATAAAGAAAAGAGTAATGGAGTTTGTGCCTTTCTAGACAGCATACTCTCTGAAATTTAAGTGTAAATTATTTTATACTCGATATAGACTCGATCTGTAAATCACAATTGCTGGGTACAAGGTGCATTGGTGGTATGAAATTAATGTATTTGCCAGATCCTTCCCTTCAGAGGTCTAGAAACCTTCCACTGTCATCCAGCTTAGTCTGGGTCTGCATCGCCAGAGAAGTGATCAAGGTCTCCTGCTTCCCTCTGCAACAGATCCAGACCATAGATGACATGTAGGTCAGATAATGCCATCCTTGCCAGTTTAGATTCACATACTCTATGGACGTCACTGGAAATATTCCAGAGTTCTGTGTTAATAACACATTTACTCTCTGTCACTGCCAGCTCTGAAACTCAACTTTGCACGAGTTACTTTCTCATGTATTTCCGAAAAAATAAAAAACTTTGAAAAGGTGATGTAGTATTGCAAAAGGAAGTCCACAAAAGGAAAAGGAATGTCTTAGTGCCATTTTCTTGGCTGAGTGTGCAAATGTTCCTTTCCTACTTTCTTCCAAAAATGAAAGTATATCAGTTCCTTTAAGGAACTTGTAGCTTTATGACATTTAGACAGGCTCAAGCTTCATAGTACTATCCTGGCTTAATTGTGGTCAGAGGTAAGTGGGTTACTTTAGGTATAGAGGGATTTTAGAGAAGCTGGTATTTCTTTAATACTTGATCATCTTAGATGTTCATTTGAGGAGTACTGTGAGCACAGAGAGAGATGCTGCCAGCCCAGCTCTCAGTTGCCCTTGTCCCATGTCTCCATATGATTCAGTCATATATTAATACTTTGAATGATGAGGCTGCTTCTCTCAGATCAGAGAGTGGGAAAAGAAGGCTACTGAGGTGCTTAAAAAAATTAAGTGCATTATTCAATAGGTTTTGTCATCAAAATCTAGTTTCAATAAGGGTTCAGATTTCGTATTTCAGTTTTCCTCCCAAGATATGCAAAGAAATAGCTTTGTGTTAATTACTTTCTCTTGGTCTCCATAGATTTTAATTCATCCTTTCCTTACTGAAATACAAGAAGTACATATATTTTTTTTGATTTTTTGAAAATACACCATTATATGCTGTGGTTGACAGAACTGATTGAACTGTGGAGAGCTGCTGCTATCTTATAAGCAGAGGTGGACAGATACTTTTTTTCATGGGTTCCAATGCCCTTCACTTTTTTTTTAATAAACTGGAAGACAATGGATAGTATGTTTTGCAAGAAAATAAATGGAACTGCATAGAATGACTAAAGCAAAGAGCAAGAGCAAAAATAACTGCAAGTCCCTTTCATTAAAAGGCATCAGCCCTATAGGCAGCTTGGATATGACCACCACTTTTTGGACAATAAGGCTACTATATACTCTATAAGAATTAGAGGGGAACACTGCAAAGTAGAATTCTTTGTAGAGGAAAAGTACTGGTGCTGAAGGCCCAACACAAATATAAGTGTGTCAGTAAAACACATGTGTCTGTCACATGACCTTAATTCAGACCTGCTCCAATCTGCTACCATGTATGGTACCCTATTACTGACTAGCTGATTAAATGAGTCCCTGGAGTGAATCTTCTGAGTTAAGCTTGTATGGAAGGAATCTAGTTCATTAGCTCTGAGACCGTGCCACGATATGAACCAAAACACAGTTCAATCAGAATTGAGAACCGGGAGAACAGCAGGCTACCAAAAATTAATGTAGGAGAACCATTAGAGAGTTTAATAGGGCAGGTGCAGGTAATTCTGTGATTTTTGGCTTTAGGGCTGAAGAGCAGTCCTGAGTGCATCTAATTTAGTAATAGATTTAGCATGTAAATCTTATAATCGATGGAAGGTTTGAACAGAAGACAAAGAGCAGTTGACATGCAGAGTAGCAAAAAGAGACATTTTACCATATAGCTTGTTGGGTTTTCAGAGTACTAAAAGCTTCTCATGTTCTCCTACCCAGCTTTTTTGAGATGTCCATTTAAAATTTATGTTAAATTAAAGTTGGAATGGAAGCAAATCTGACATCAAAGCTCACAAAACCAGATAAATCCATACTCTATTAAAGATTAGTGTATTGCTTTCTCCATACTCAGGAAATGCAAAATACAATAGAAAACACTACCAGTTCTTTTTAAAACCATTTTACATTTAGAGGTATAGGCAGGCAGAGAACAGGGTCAGTAGGAAATTATTGTTTCTATCGTTAACAGGATATTAGTCACCCCATGACATTCATTAAACTTTCTTGTGAGATAAGACTCCAGTAATTAGAGACTGCAGCCATATAATGGATTCATGCTACTTTAACATACTAACAGGAGAGTGGCATTGGAACAGAAATCAGTGCGGTACCACTTCAGTTTACGATCCAAGACCAACACCTACAAGAGAACAAAGCATATGTGCATGTGCTGACTGATTCTTCATGTTGAAATGGTTGTAGCAAATGAAAAAGTCAGAAGAAATTTTAATAGACCATCTCAGGAAGCGTATTAAAGGAAAAATGCCAAAGGCTGTCATTATCCTCATGTAACCCTGAGTCGTTGCAAAAATAGGAGATGGAGTTCTTTTCTTTCCCTGTTTTTGGGGTTTTTTTTGTGTTTTTTTAAATTATTTTTAGGTGGTTATTTTGCATTAGAACTGAAAGAAACAAAAGATCACTAATGTAATGTTTCTGTCCTTTATTGAAATTCAGTGCTGAGTACAAGAGGAGAACTAAGTACGTGCAGAAAAGCTTGAATCCTGAGTGGAATCAGACGGTCATTTATAAAAATATCTCCATGGAGCAGGTGCGTGATTGGTAGTACTGTTCAGTGCAACTTGCTGCTTCATTTGTATGGTTTGTGGTGCTTAACCGTTGGAGGAGCAGTGCTACTGGAAATTATGTGAACCTCTGGAAAATCCTGCAAAATCTAAAGAAATTTGAAACTGTTTCCTTGCCTCTGATAAAGCTTACTATATCAATACTTTTTTCTTGTCTCTTCTGTTCATGAAAATTATTATTTATGGGCATTACACTCATAATCATGGCATAAGTGCAGGTATGGCAATTTTAAAAATGATACTGCACTACAGGGATGGAATAAATTAACACATAATTATTTGAAATAACTGTCATTCTTTATTCTAAAAGCCATGCAAGCTCATGCAAAACACAGGTCCTACCATTTTCTTGCTCAAAAATATTTATAAAATGTAGAGATACATTTTTAGATTTAGCAGCAATTTACAGCAATGGCCTTGAAATATGAATCATCTGAAATAAAAAAAGTAGAATAATTTAAATTTCCTTGCTACAGAAAGTTTTTTTCACATTTGGGAAAGAAGTGTGGCAACTTTTCTCTGTTTCTCAGTGGCTTTCTAAGTCTAACTGACCTACAGAATTAAATGAGGCAATGTGAAGCAATTGATTCCTCTTTTTTCTCCGTCTCCCCTTTGGAAGGGACTTTTTATGGTTTGAAAAGGCAAAATGAGCAAAATTATGATCAGTCCATTTGTTTAAATTATGAAGTATATTTTATAGAATAATGGATCTGTATGCAGCCCTAAATCCTTTTTGCCTTTCATAGCTTTTGTTCTTAATACTTTTAACTTCATTTTTCAAGGCCATTTAATCTTTCAGTATATCTTAAAAAGAATAACCCCGAATAACCAGACTCTTTAGTGAATAGATTTCCCAGCGCTTTCAATATACTTCTCCAACACAACACCAAGACCTCAATATTATCTTTTTAACTTAAAATTTCATTATTCATTCTTCTTGTTCATTGAGAGGAGCATATATTGAGATACTCAGTTTTTCATGTGTAAAAGTCCTTCCCACTTGCAAGGTTACTCGAGTAATCCACACTCCTGAACTTAATCTCTTCTAGGATTTGTGAAAAGGTTTGGTAAGTCTTAGCAATATTTCAAAACTGAGTTTTCGAGTTAAGAAAAGCTCTCCAGTTTATTTAATTTGCTTTCAGTTTCTACTGTGACATTTCACAGCACCATAATTAAGAATGCTTGGGTGTTGGACATTCAATAGCTGCTGATTTTAAATTGCATAGAGATCTTACTCTAGGATTTCTTGGACAGAGATTTTTATGACAGAAAATCTCCTAATATCTTAGACATCAGTTTTTTGACCATTATTTGATGAAATTTGCCTTTTGGTTACATATTAAACTGTTGCTATTTGCAGATCTCCTCCTTTTCCCTTCCTCTGTTTTGCAGTGCTTATGATTGCAAAGTGTGTATGCTTTATCTGAACACCACATATGTTATATATTTTGTCTTCTTGTCACTTAGAAGTATATGCAGGGAATAGTATTTATTTCCACAACTTTCTATGACTTTTATCTGCTTCTAAGATACAGATGTGAGTGATTCTTCCATAAAATTTGGTGTCCTGGCTTTGAATATATATAGTAAAGCACCTTTTTAAATCAGCAAATAATTCCATACTGATAATTACCTTCTATAGATTAAAGAACTATCACTATGCAATAGTATATTCTTTCCACTCATAAACCTCATGAATGCATATTTCAAAATAGTTAGGAATGTAAAGAGAATTGCAATACAATAGTTGTGATAGAAAATGAACGTTCTGATCACCAAACAAGCAAAACTGCATCATACACTGTTATAAAGAGTTAGCAGTCATGCTATACCATCAATTCTTGAACCTTTGTAAATATTCTTTCAAAGAAACATTTCCTTTACCTCCATCAAAGCCTGGGCTACTTGCTGACAGAAAATAAGTATTATTAAATATTTCTTGATATAGTCACTGTCTAGACTTTAGTTGGTTGTACAATTTTTCATTTTCCTCTTCTCTTTCATAACCTAGCTGAAATTAAAGTGAAAATAATTATTAGAATAGATCACTCTTTGAAATGGAACAGACTTTTTCAAGGTTGGAATGATTAGTTTATTATGTAGCAAATTCTGCTTTGACAGTTAGAGAAAAAATAAATTAAACTATGAATATTTAGTAATTTAAGGTTTTTGTTAAGCAGTAAAGTGAAGATAATTACAATTTGAGATGAAGGCCGAGTACACACATTATAGATATTGCATAATAATTGTATAATAACTCAAGTCAAATACCTATTCAGAGCAAGAAATCATCTGGATGATTAAAAGAGAAGATGGTGGAAGACATAAGTTCTGTTGCTGCTCAGGCTGTTGGCATAATGTATGACCACAATATTAGGTGTGTCTTTGACTCAATTTCTTACTTGTCAAAAAGCAAATAAAAATATTCCCTTAGATGATAGATGTAATTCATTAATGCAAATAGCTTTAGGTGTAGCTCATGTCCTTAAATTGAATGTAATATATTTAGAAAGAGTAATATTTTCCAAACCTTTTAATGATGTAGGAGCTATGTTTTATGTCCAAAACTAAGAAAAATCTTTCTTATGGATCAGTAAGCTATTGATACTTCAGTCTTATTTAATATCTTGGACTAGAGAAAGTAAGTTTCTAAGTGACCTAGCAAAAGTCTTTTTGTACTCTCATGTACTGAATTACAGTAATATAGGAGAGAGCACAATAAAATGTTACATAAGGATGTAAACACAAATAAATATAAGGCATGATCTAATACAATACCTTCATTTCTATGAACCAAATATCCTGACTGAGACTGCAGTCTTTTATGTTGTTTCTGAAGTAATTGTAAGAACTTACATTCAGCATAAGGGAGAAACAAACTGCATTTTTTTCTTTCCTTGTACAAATCCTTGCATGAGATTTTCAAGGAATACGTGTGAAATATTTCAAGTAATTAATATTGACTTACACAGACCTGCATTATCCATACCAGCACTTAGCAATCTCCAGGCATTTAAAACAAGAAGTGGACACTTCTGTATATGTGGTGTTGGTTACATCCTCCATAGGAAAATATTATTCACATGGACTGTTTGTGTACATTCCATCATTTTCTTTAAATGATGGTTGTCCACAGAGGCCTAAAGCTAACTGGAGTTAACATGCAGTAATATGCTTTTAGGTAGTATTTTCTTTTCTTTTCTTTTCTTTTCTTTTCTTTTCTTTTCTTTTCTTTTCTTTTCTTTTCTTTTCTTTTCTTTTCTTTTCTTTTCTTTT
>WBNH01001606.1:0-79507 GCA_013401255.1 Urocolius indicus | reverse complement strand
CCTTCCCTTCCCTTCCCTTCCCTTCCCTTCCTTTCCCTTCCCTTCCCTTCCCTTCCCTTCTCTTTCTGATATTTTATTTTGACTTATTTATTTAATTTTATCACAAGTCTAAATCTGAAATTACTTGCAGCTTAATGACACTTTTTTTCATAATATCATTGGAATTCAGCTGAGTTTCAAAACATTTGTAAATTTCTTTCCTTTCTTTAGGGACACTTTCTTATTTTCCTGTTGGTATACTGCCCTCTTGCAGAAACCCACGGTCACATGGATAGTGGGTTTCTGAAACCCATTTCACTATTGCTGTCAGTAAAATTCCTGATGAGGATCCGAACTCTTGGTTTCACAACCTAAAATTGGATGATGTAAGCCAGAACCCTACCTTGCTGTTTTTAAAATCACTAGCCATTGGGTGTTCTTTGCCTTCAAAAGTGGCACATAAATAGATCTTCAGAAAAGAAATTTTTTCACCTCTTTGAAGCTCATTTCATGCACTCTTCCTAATAAAGTTCTTCTGAGCATTTTTCATTGTTGCAATATTTTCTAAAAGCTTTATTAAACTAAGAGGTTTAAAATATATATCTCAAAGAAATGTTGAGTATTGTAAGTCTTCAGCACAGTTTTATTATCATTCTAATGCAAAGAAGCTAGCAAAGCAAGGCCCCAGTTTCTTGAAAGTCTTTTTTTATTTTCCACCAAAAATCCTTCAAATCTGAGGTTTTTGGGTTTTTTTTTTATTTCCTAAATGCATGCATTCTTCTCTTTGTCCGTGCATAATCATTACTTGAAACAAGAGACAACGTCCTATCGAAATTACAACAATTGAGACAATACATTTCTGAAAAGTATTTGTGTTATTCTTCTTTTTTAAAGGGTAAAAATACATATTCTTATCAGGAAATTACATCATCCAGGAAGCTGAAGGTAGCATGGACCAGAGCTGGTAAACTCATTTTTTTTTCAGGTTATTTTTCATATTGCAGTTTCAAAACTGCCTTGGAACATCAAAAAAAGGAATTTTATTCAGTCAAGGAAATCAACTCTACAAATACGTTGTAAGAGATATTCAAAAGACAATTGTTTTGTCAACTTTTTCCTTATTTTTTGCAGAATTTTTTTAAAAATAAAGTTTAGGAAGAATGCCTAATTATGTAGGAATAAAACAGAGAAAGGTTAAAGAATTGCTTTCATATTTTGATTTTTTAATCTTTGCTTTCAAGTCATGTTGTTGGCTGTTTAAAGAATACACTGTTGATGCTAAAAATAAGCACAATTTCCCTTTGTGTGATTTTTCCAGGATATGCTGATTTAAACTTCTTTTCCAATAAGACTAGATTTCCATAGTTGCTCATTTTTCTAAAGTTAGCTATGAGCAGAAGATATACATAGTAATGAGATTAAATTATCATTTAAAGGCAATTTAAAGTAATTAAGATCTGTCTGAATTTGTGTTGCATTAAACCAAGGGTCAGTGAAAGTAAATAGCAAACTGTTTTTCTTAAAAAAATGTGTGCAGTAATTGGTATAGCTTATAATTTTGAACAATTATTTGATCTTTTGTTGTCCCTTTGTCCCAAGCAGCCAATTAATACTGAGAGCAGTGAATGTCACTTTGCTTCTGTTAGAATGATCAGTTTAGTCATTGCATAATATTTATGGTTCTACCCTCTTTTATTCAAGTATGTCCTGTTTTCCTTAGTAATGCTTGGAAATGTCCAACAAATTCTTCACTTACAACTTCTCCACTTGACATCACAGACATTCCATATGACCAGAATTTTGTCCTACTCACTTTCAAGACACATTAATTTAAAACTGTGTCTCCATTGCTCTTTTGATACAGCATACAACAACAGTAATGAATCCTCTACCCATCTGTCCCCAAAGACCCTTGGAATAGCAATCAGGTCAATCTTTCCAATAAGGTCAACTGTTCTGGTCAACAGCTTCTCCGGCTTGTACTATCTTGTCATATAAAATTATTTATTTGTTTCTTACTGTAGTCTGTAAAACATGGTTATCTTGCTTAGCATAGTCTACAGATAATGGATTTTGATGGCTCTCAGCGGTACTGAACAGTACAACTTGTCCTGCATGTCTGGATCACTTGCAGTCTCATTGGCTACCTGGAATTCTGGTGGTGTTAGAGACTGGTCTTCATGGGTGAGATTGTGTAAATAGGGTGTTTAAAATAATGCAACTGAAATTTACACTCATTGGCACTTGAGGCAAATGTCTGAGTTCAGGCAACTCAGATATAACGAGGACAAAAGTGCAGGAATACAAACAGGGCTTTAAAAAGCAGTTTGACTCTTGCAGTGGACACACTGTCAAAAACAACTTGTGGAAATTCCTAAAGCACGTCCAAGCACAAGCCCGTTTGTTAAGAAATAATAGCCTCAAATTATTTTTTCTGATATCAAGGTTGATGAGAGAACAAAGATTGCATAGCAGTCACTATGAAAAAGGGTACAAGGAGGAAATAATGAATAGAAACCACTATAAAGACTTAATCTGAGTTTCATGATGGCGGTGGGGTTAATTATCCTTTGACTTAAATTGCAGCTGAAAAAGAAAACACTGGAGGTGACTGTCTGGGATTATGATAGATTCTCCTCGAATGACTTCCTTGGTGAAGTGAGTATCTTATTTCCTCCTCTCTAACTCAGACTAGCTAGACAGATGATTACACTACACGCTGGTATTGGAGATTGATCTTTTCCAAGGTATGGTATGTGTGTTAAGTAAAACTTGTTATACGTCACAGATCTACTGCTGACTGCACAACAAATGGTCATGATTTCTTTAATTCACACATCAAAGATGCCTTCTCATTATCTCAATTTAATGTGGACAAGTTTATTTTGCACTCAGCACAGTGCCTTCACTGAAAGTTAAGACTTTTTCAAAGCCTGAGATAGAAAAAGTGACTGAATGGAAAATTATTGTTATGACTGATAAGTTGTGTGCCTTGATTTCAACATGATGTGGGAGGGCTAACGAGGTATCAGTCTTTGTAAATGATTAGGATTAAATTTTACCATCAAGGTCTAATATAGCACAAGGATCTGCAAGTGCAAGTTAATTTGGTCTTGCTGATCAAGGTCTCCTTTCTAACACTGCAAAATAATAATATCATTACCAAAGAATGGCTGAAGGCAAAAATCTCATAATTAGTAACAAATGAGATGAGTGATCATGGGAGGAAATATGCTTTCCCTTTTAAAAGCAAATAAACAAACATTTGAATATATAATACAGAATTACCAGCAATAACTATCATGACAAAAAATTAATTTAAAATGTTATTACAAAAGCGGATTACAATTAGAAGCAGAAGCCCAGGAAAATCAATTGCTCATATACAGAGTAATTCTCAGCATCTCTGCTCATTTTGCATTTGAATATCACAAAAAAAGTCACTCGGTTCAGCTTCAGTTCCCCTTTGTGTAACTACAAAACCAAGCAATCAGTGTCACAATTTGGACAATTACTAAAATAAATATATAGGAAGCAGCTACGTGATTACTTATTTCCTGCGTACTGCATCATTATTCTTGTTGAGTTCAGCACGTTTGTCCAAATGCAGGGCTTTACTAAGTATTAAGATCATTGTTATTTATGACATTTAGAAAATGGATGCTCCAGCAGCTGCTTTTACAAGATTTAAATTTTTGCCTTTAAACATTTTCAACCCTCTAAAACTATTTTGTTTGTTAAATCATTCAGACTTAAATACAAAAACAAGTCTTCATGGAAAAATGAGTGGGAATGACTATCCAGTGTACTTCATGACCAGGATGTCTAGAGGAATCTTGCACTGTAACATCAGATATGGGATATCCAAATTGTGCTCTAAGAAATTACTTGAATAGGGCTAGCACCACTTATGTGTCTCAGAAGGCAAGTGTCGATTCAGTGTTTCAGATCCATGGAATGTGAACCCTCTTCTGCAAAGCAGGGACCCCAGTCTATGCTGCCTCCTGGGAACAACATTCAAACATGCTGTCTTCAAAGTAATTTCCAAAACTATGACCAAAAAACAATCCAGGGAGTGTGAAAAATACTTACTCTGTTCAGATTAAGTATAGACCTAAGGAGAAAGACCATTCCAGGCCATATGAAATCTATAAAGCTGAAAGAAAAAAAGACAGCAAAAAAGTTTTTAACCTTCTAGAAACAATCAGTTGTGAAGCAACTTCTACATCTCTAAACTTGAAGAGGCTCTTTTATTCAGGGTCTTGTAATAAAGTAATAAAGACATTGTTACCTGAGATAATTGCACACTTTATAGGTTTAGCAGGTTTAAAACTTTACTGCCTGTCATTAGTTTTAATCCTCTCACTTGAAAGCCAAATACAAGGCTATTTTTATCCTTTCCTTCATTCAAGACTCTATGATGGCTTTTTAGTACTTTACATCTCCTGGCTCTCTCAAATGCAAGACCATCAAGGGAGGAAAGGTCTTTGTTGGTCCCAATGCTCTTCTTTTTACTGGTTTACAACAAAACCCTCAAAGAATAAGTCACAGAACTCCTCCTAGCAATACAAAGCAGATTTTAAATACAAGTTGCCTTTTCCATTTCCATAGACTCATAGAATGACAGGGATTAGAAGGGACCTTTAGAGACCATCTAGTCCAACCCCACTGCAGAAGCAGGTCAATCTAGATCAGGTCACATAGGAACATGTCCAGGTGGGTCTTGAAGACCTCCAAGGAAGGAGACTCCACAACTCCTCTGGGCAGCCTGTGCCAGGGCTCCCTGACACTCACAGTAAAATAGTTTTTTCTTATATTTAAATGGAACTTTTTGTGTTCCAGCTTCATCCCATTGACCCTTGTGCTGTTGCTAGATATCACTGAAAAAAGGAATGACCCAACCTCCTGACATCCACCATTTATATACTTATAAATATTAAAACATCCCGCCACAATCTCCTCTTCTCTGGACTAAACAGCCCTAGATCCCGCAGCTTTTCCTCATAAGGAAGATGCTCCAGTCCCCTGATCATCTTGGTGGCCCGGAGCTCTCTTCAGAAAGTTCTCTGTCCCTCTTGAGCTGGGGAGCCCAAAACTTGACACAGGGTTCCAGATGAGGCCTCACCAGGGCAGAGTAGAGAGGAAGCAAAACTTCCCTTGACCTGCTGGCCACACTTTCCTTGATGCATCCCAGGATGCCATTGCCATTCTTGGCCACGAGGCCACGTTGCTGGCTCATGTTTCTTGTTTGTTATAAACCAGGACTCCCAGGTCTCTCTCTGCAGAGCTGCTCTCCAGCAGGTCAATCCCCTGCCTGTACTGGTGCATGGGGTTGTTCCTTCCCAGATGCAGGACTCTGCACTTGTCATTGTTGAACCTCATGAGGTTCCTCTCTGCCCAACTCTCAAGCCAGTCGAGATCCTGCTGAATGGCAGCACAACCTTCTGGGGAATCAGCCAGATGAGGCTGACCGGCCTGTAGTTTCTTGGGTCGTCCTTCCTGCCCTTTTTGAAGAATGGAGTGACATTGGCCTTTCTCCAGTCCTCAGGCACCTCGCCTGTCCTCCGTTATTGTTCAGAAATGATGGAGAGCAGCTTAGTCACCACATCTCTCTTAAAGTCTTATATCAAGAATTTATATCAATGGAAACTGATATCAAGAACAAATATCAAATTTCACCCTTTACTAACACTGACAATAGGACAAAATATCACTGCCTGGTTCTTCTATTAGAAGAAGCAGAATAACAATGTCTTTTTAGACTAACTTTCAAACCAATGCTCACAAGCTACTCTTTAAACTGTCTAGCTATCTTGGTATGGAGCTATGTGTAAACTTAGAGTCCTTACTGAGGTCCTGATGAGATGACTTATTAGCTCAGACATAGCAATATGCTTACAAATGTGGTTTTTAGATTACAGATGGCTTATATCATGTAGAATGAGAACATGGGCAGAGAGGCCTGAATCTGTCAGCATACAGCCTTATACCCTTAATATATTTGTTTCCAACTTCTGGTAACACTGCTAATAGATGCTTCTGTTGTACAATATCATTACTAGATCCATTACAGGCCACATATTGTATTTTGACTTATTTTTAGGTATTGATAGAGTTATCCAACATCTCTCAGCTTGACAACACTCCTCGGTGGTACCCTCTGAAAGAACAGAGTGAAAACATTGATCATGGGAAATCTCATTCTGGACAGAGTAGCCAGCAATCTCCAAAACCATCTGTCATCAAAAGCAGAAGTCATGGAATCTTCCCGGACCCCTCCAAGGGTAGGAATGTCATGGTGCAATTGATATTAAATGTTTTCTCAGATGACAGGAAAACCTTTGCTATGTGTAAATTCTAATAGAAAAATAGTTACTGCTATGAAGTTTGTATACACCTTTATTGAAATTGTGTTTATCTCCATCATTAATTCTTTGGAACTAAGGCTTAATTTTGTTTGATCAGTTCCAGACAGCTTACTGAGTAACTGTGTTCTTAAAACAGCAACTTAAAAGCTCTGTGTGCTTTGCACATCTATTATAGATTCTGTGCCCTTTTCATTTTTTATGATAGCCTTAGTCAAATGCAATAGAGATTTAGCTTTCTATATTTATATTTCTTAAGTATTCTATAGTTCCTTAGATGTTATATGGCATTTTATCTCTGGAAATATAACATTAATATTTTATAGAATAACAATTATGCTATAATAATGCATATGCATTTCCAGTCAGTAATAATAGGCTGCAGCATATCTCAGTTGTACTGGAAATCAGCAGAGCTGATATGGTAGAATAAGAGTAGTGTCTACAAAAGCAGAATTGATCTCAGTGTCACTTGCTTCAAGAAATTTATCTTAAGAAATTTATTTTAATACTAAGTGGTTCGTGGGCAGTTGCTCACTTAAAACACAGTACGTGTCATATCAAAGCAAAAGCCATCCCAAACAGTAGAGCTATCCCAAACAACAAAAACCATCCTAAATGGACTCTTATCTCAGAGCAATAAGAATCTGCTCCATCATCTCTCATTTTCTTTGTGTAATGTTTTGCTAGGGATTGATGTCTATATAAGATCTGTATCTAAATTAGAGGTAGTATAAGAAGCTATTGTAAATTAGGCTATGGTTATAACCAAGACATTCATCAGAATAAAACTGTTTGCATTAACTAAGTATTTGGTGTCCGTATAAATAACTATATATAATATATAAAAATATGTCTACATACTAGAAAAGTAGAAAGTGGAAAACAAATTAGTCTTTAGACACCCATCATTCCACCAGTGTGAACCAGCACAGGGGGCATAATTCACTGCTGATAGAAACCGTATAGTAATTTGGTTATTCTCTGGTCTGGAGGGCAGTGGGGAAGTGGAAAATGGTTTCCTAATCACAATATATCCTGAGACTTTGAATGGCATTGCACAGCTTAATCTTTATTGCTTGTTCTGGAATGCAAGTAAGAAAGGCCAGTCAAGAGAAAGAAAATTACAATTTGTTTGGTTTTAATAAATACGACAGTTGTGCTTCTTCATTTTCTTGGTAGATATGCAGGTGCCCACCATCGAGAAATCCCACAGCAGTCCAGGGAGCTCCAAATCTTCCTCTGAAGGACATCTACGCTCTCACGGTCCATCTCGCAGCCAAAGCAAAACCAGCGTCACCCAAACTCACCTTGAAGACGCTGGGGCAGCCATCGCCGCTGCTGAAGCAGCCGTCCAACAGCTTCGCTTTCAACCAAGTAAAAGACGCAAATAAATTCCTCAGCATGGCAGCTTAATATTCATCTGTTGCTTTTTTCCCTGCTGTCCTTCCTTTTTCAGCTATGTTTTTTTTTTTTCTGTTCTTGGCACACTGTGCTCACTCTATTCAATGTCTTTCTTTGTGTGCCTGTGTGTGAATACATATAATTACAATATACTCTTGTATTTAGAAGTCTTTTATTTATTTATTTATTTTAATCTATGAAGACTGCAGTGAAACTGGCTGTTTCTCCATCGGTCTCTTTACTCATGGTCCATAATGTTCCATAGTTGTGCATGACTCACGGAGAATTCCATTGTGTGGTGGTGTTTTTATGTCACTAAATAACTACTGATGATATAGTCAAAACCTGCAGAGATGCAGCTGTCAGCTCTTCGAGTTGCACACAGCAAGTGCTGAGAGTACGTTGACAATATATATCTATAAGTAGTAATCAGGAAGGATAGTTCTATATACACAAAAGAAGATTTAAAGTTAAAGAAAAAAGTTTTTTAACTATATGATTGAGATTTCTATTTTTGAAACGTGACTGTAAATACCTGATTTATTTTGGACGGGAAATATAAGGCTTCCTTCTTAATATCTCAGATAAAATCATTTTAGTGATGATTAAATGCAAAATTATTAAACACAGCCATTAACAACATCAAATTTCCACAGTATTAATAAGTTAGCAAAGTCAAAGGAAGTTGTGAGCTAAGTCAGTTCAATTTTTCTAGTCATTTTTGTGCCATGGATTGATTAAGGTTCAAGACAAACTTCATCTGACAACTTTAAGTATATTCACAAATTCAAACTGTTCCATTCAAAATGATTGCTCTCCAGAATATACTTCAGACCAGTATCAGATTGCTAGTTGAGCATTTAGCTGATGACAAACAAAACCTTTCTGACTGTGGAATCATTGTGTTTGTCTTTAGGATGTGTCGATATGCCACAAACTTACTCTGTTTTAACGCAAAAAGGGAAAATTCTTTCCCTTGGCTTCACTGTCATTAATAAAGAAACAGCCAGTTTTAATACTCTTTAATGCTGTGCATGTGATGTCTCTTTTGGTGTTTGAAAACACTACTTGCTTAAATACAGAAAAAAAAAAAACCACTTCTGTTTGCATGAATAACATTTAAGCTGGTTCCATCTGAGGATACATACTCTGGGTTTCCATTTCACCCACACTGCCACAGCAGCACATAAAAGCGGTCAGTCTAATCATGCCAGGAAGCAGCACAGACACAGCATAGCAGGAGTCCTCCCTATTCAAAGAACTCAGTCTGACAATCTGCCTCCACCAGCCAATGACAACAAAGACCAAAGCCAACTAGCCCTCAGGAAAGTGATGTCTGATGGACCAGTCAAGCCTGAAGGAGGTGAGCAGAAAGACATGGTTAAGAAACCAACCACATCTCAAATCCTTCTTGCCATGTCTACAAATTCATTGCACTGTTTAATTATTTATTTTACCACTCCATTAAGTGCTGTAACTGTTAACATGAATCAAGAACTCTGCTTGATTTTTCCACATCAGTGCATAAACCCATGATGATAAACTGTGCTAAGGAATATTACAAAACAAGTAATGTGTGCACTTCCATTCCACTGGAGGACTTAGGCTTCTGTTGAAAAATGGTATATCTTTGTTCATGTTTGCTAATAAAAAGCATGCATCCAAGCTTGTCTGCTTAAGCATGATTGAGCATTTTTTGTACTGTGACAAAAACCTACTTGCACATTTTTGTTTCTGGAATTCTAATTGGAACATTTTCTTTTCCCTCTCCCAATATAGTTGTCACATCAAAAGACTTTAGCACAGATAATTTTTCAAGCCGACAGTGGAAAGGGAGTTTTGGTCCATATATAGTTCAATCTCTTGATAACTATTCTATCAGCCTCTTAAAAAAAATATTTTCTACTTGTAGACACTTGTACATCAAACCTAAGTACCACATATCATCAGTTTGTCCCTTTGTCACAAATAAAAAGCCAGAATCTCAATTGGTTCAAATTGGAACTGTTCTTTTGACTTCTGGAGCATTTTTCTTATTTCCATGGAATTAGGGGGATTATCCCAATAAACTTACAGACTGGTCTCCAAGATCTTCTGTTGTGCTTTAATCTCTTCCCAAGTTCTCATGACTCCATGAAGGTTTTTCTGCCAATTCCATCGCACACCATGGATGATACAGTCTGGTCGAGAAACTTTTTGGTGAGAAAGAGGGAATGACACTTCAAACAATATACCCGAAAGGCAATGAGTCATTAAGAGAAATAGTGTGATATTGAAACAACTAATTAACAAGGGCAAATTTAGCAAATCATTTTAAACATTGTATTTAGAAATAACAAGTTTTAATGAAAGTTTTCTGAATTCTTCCGTAAATATACCTGTCTACACATAGATATGTATCTGCCAACACACGTATTGTCTTACTCCACAGCTCAACTCCAGACACCAAGCTCAGGAAGAGGCCAGAGGGTATCATGGTACTAGTTCAGACATCATGACTGAAAGTCCTATACTATTCCCAGGATGTATACCATAGAATTCAAAGTAACTACAGTTTTCTGAGTGTATAAGTTAAATGAGAGGAGACTATGACCTTGAATAGAAAAAGGCACCGAAAATACTCAAAGCATCTTTCAATTCATGGAATTCTTTATGTGAGGAAGAGGAGATGAAGGAATGAGAGGTTTTGTCACTAATTTAAAAATTTTGAAAGTTGGCATTCTTGTGAACAATTAACAGTAGGAAATCATCAGTTTGCAAATCCATTCCTGTGGCACCTGCACCCATTACAGCTTACTTTATCGACACTTGGAAAAGTACCCATTATGAACTGTTTTTATGGACTAGAATAGTCATCTTGGCAAGTTAATAATTTTTGTGTTACTAAATGTCAAAGCCCTTTATTAAAGAAGCCCCTACAGATAATCAAAAACTTTTTTTTTTTTTAACCACATCTATTTCTCTGTGAGTTTTTCAAAGAACATCTTTAAAATAAAGCTTTTTTTCAGCTTTTAGAATCATTGTTTATTTTTTTTGCAGCCCAAGCTCACAAGGTGTTAGTAATCTAGCAAGCTAGATGGGAAGAATTTTGCTCTGTGAGTGATCAGACTTTCCCTACATAAGAGAACCCAGAGAAGGTTTCCCCCTTAAATAAAATCTCTCAGTGGATTTATTTTTTATCTTGAGTTGAATTGAAAAAAACAGTGGACATGTGATATGTTTATTATATTTTGTGAATGCAAAGGAATTCCATGTGTTCAAGTTTATTGGGCTTAACTACTTCTGGATTTATTTTAAACAGCACAAAAAGGTATTTTAATTAGCCCTTTTTAAAATTAAGGTGAAGCTACAACAAGAAAACATTGGTCTGTCTTTAGCAGCTTTGTAAAAGCCAATATTCAAATACTGCATTTAATTAAAAATAAATCCTTAAGTGTAATTTCCTTGTTGCCTGTGAGAGATAAGAGTGTGATCTGCAAAGAAACTAATTGCATAATACACATTGCTGTCACATCCCTCAGAGAGGAACCCGTAACTTTTCAGAACCAACTCTTTGAAGGCAGGTTGCAAGGGATCCAAGCCAGAGGGAGAAAGAGAAGTGTCTGAGTTAATTTGATTTCATTTTTATGTAAAAGCTGAATCATTGCCAATTACACACTGACATAAAATCAACCACATTCCTTTCAATCTGAATCTGCATATTAAAGTTTATCCATCAGATGACAGTGTTTTAGAAATAGTGTAAATCAGTCTGTGTCCTCATAAGTTTTCGATCCTCACAAAAAAACCTGTTCTGTGATGTCCTGTGAGGAAACTACATTCCAAACAGTTGTGTATCAAGTGATTTAATGGCCAGAGTGAGGTCTACTATCAGAGCTAATACAGTTAGCTAGGATATCTAAACTAGAGAGCCCGTGTATTAGCATTTTCTCATGTCTACTCAAATGAGTCTGTCAGTTTGCACCTCTCAGAGGCCTCCAGTTTAAAACACTTTAGTTGGAAAGGCAGCATACTTCCTTTTAACTCCCTCAGTTGAAGAATTTTGACAAAACTTCACTTAAATGTCAGCGTAACATATTAAAGCTACACAGAAATATGATGTATGTACCAAGATATTACAGTGTTAGCACTGTAAAATTCATTATATGGTTCTGAGCCAACATTGTAATTTCTAACCAATTAGCCGTGAGAAATTTAAATTGTCAGGGAGTTTACTTATCACTAAGTTCTATTTGCCATTCTATTTTGTTAGCAACAAAATGGAGGGAAAGGAAATTGATTTCTAGGTTCTATAAATATTTTTAGTTAGATGTAATTGAGGATTTAAATACATACTTCTTTAGGGTCCCTTTAGGTCTACACTCAGTTTCAAACTGAATAAGCAATGGCATGTTTTAGTTTTACAGTCACAGAATCATTTAGGTTGGAAAAGACCTTTAAGATCATCAAGTCCAGCCATTAACCCAGCACTACTACATCAACCACTAAACCATGTCCTTAATTTCCTACAATAACTTGAGACTTTTCCTTCACACTTTAAATAATTTACTGCCTAAAGATATTTTGTGACTGGTTTCAGTAGTCTCTTAATTTCTAAGTTAAATGGGCCTTCATATTGCTACAAATAATGCAATTCCACAAATCATTATCAAAACAAGAACAATTTGTCCTCACCCTCTGCAGACCACAATAGTCTAAGGCTTTCTTTTGAATCTTGTCCCTGTCTAATAGCTGGCACATTTTGCTTTGGCTACTCCTGCTATTTACTCTTCCACCACTTTAAGCTGACGTGTAATTTTGGGAAATTGCTCAGATTCTTCATGCAACAACTCTCATTTCAAAAGTCTATCAGAAGGTAGCCTAACGCTAGAGAGCACAAGGAGGAAAAATTGTTTCATCAGAATTGCTTTGCTGGGTAAAGAAATGCCATCACCACTGTTTAAGATTAGTACTGTTCTGCCATTACTCACTTCAAATGGTAAAAAGCTCTGCAAAGAGTTACATTGAAAGTACAGAAAATATCACTGCTCAGTGAGTGGTCAAAGCTATGTGTAATATATAAATGTGGCTGAAATAGGTGAAAATGTATCCTAATGTGTTCAGTACGAGGAAGAGCAAGAAAAGGGAATTATCAGAACTGACCTGAGGCCTATTCCTTTGATCAGTAGATAACGTATTGTGTGTATCAGTTCAGATAAGGTGCAACCAGCAGGCCCAGCTGCAGGGTTTTATTAAGCAGAGTCTTTCTCATTTTTGTGTTACTTGTTTTTTGTGCTACCCGACCCTTCACAAAAACAGGTAAACAGGCACCTCAGGGGCGGTTCGAGGCTGCTGTACTTGAAACAAAAGGTGACTGAGAGTGAAGACTAGACAAGCTTCTGCCAGGAGACACAGTGTGTGACATGCCCAGTCTATTGGTCAGCAGGGAATTATCCCAAGCAGACTGACAGTTTCTTGTGCTCTCATGAGCTTGCATCTCTGTGAGAAAAAATCAGCTTGAAGCTGTCAATCTTTTTTCTTACCCATGGTTTTTCACAAGACTGCTAGTTATAAAGAACAAAGTTTTTTCAAGCAATTATTGGTAAAGTTTCAAAACTTAGTTCTGAATGTATACATCAAAGCATTTTTCCCTCGTCTTGTTTTGTTCAAAAATAGAACTGCCTTCCCCAATGTGTTTTTGACAGCTGTAGTTCAACTTCTAGACCAATACCTGAAAAAGGGAATATCCACAATTCAGTCCCCAGGAGAAAGTTTTGTTTGAGTCTGTTCATTTATCCATAGGAACCACAGATCAGCAGAGTCCCATTTTTCTATTTTATTGGCTTTTTTAGAATAAGTTCATTCACTGCAGAGGAATGGCTGGAGTCACTGACAGGGCTGGATTGTTTCCATTTTGCTGCTGACTGATTTCATACCTCATGGCTACAGGTCTTGTTTAATTATGCATCTCCTCTGTTGTAAAAATAGACTTTTCTGAAACCATGGTTTCAAACTGTATATGTGGCTGGGGGCCACAACAACCCCCAGCAGTGCTATAGGCTTGGGGAGGATTGGCTGGAAAGCTGCCAGGCACAGAGGGACCTGGGAGTGTTGGTTGACAGTGGCTGAGCATGAGCCAGCAGTGTGCTCAGGAGGCCAAGAAGGCAAATGGCATCCTGGCCTGGATCAGAAACAGCATTGTCAGCAGGGGTAGAGAGGTGATCATTCCCCCATACTTGGCTTTGGTGAGGCTGCTCCTCAAATACTGTGTCCCGTTTTAGGCCCCACTCAGAGGTGGGCTACCGAGCTGTAAAGGATTTGGAGCACATCTTATATGAGGAATGACTGAGGGATCTGGGGGGTTTAGCCTGGGCTGTTTAGCCTGGAGAAAAGAAGGCTCAGGGCAGACCTTATCGCTCTCTACAAATACCTGAAAGGAAGGTGTAGTGAGGCAGGGGTCGGTCCGTTCTCCTTAGTAACAAGCAATAAAACAAGAGGAAACAGCCTCAAGTTGCACCAGGGGAGATTCAGGTTGGATACAAGGAGGAATTTCTTTACTGAAATAGTTGTCAGGCGTTGAAACGGGCTGCCCAGGGAGATGCTGGAGTCACCATCCCTAGAGGTGTTTAAGAGACAATTGGATGTTACACTTAGAGAAATGGTCTGGTGGTTGATAGGGCTGGGACAAAGGCTGGACTCGATGATCTCAAAGGTCGCTTTCAGCTGAAACAATTCTATGATTCATATGGCTTCCATTCTTTCCTTTCTTATTGATTTTAATGCACTATTTTCTTTATATGAAGGGATAACTTACGTGTTTTCCTCAGTTATAAACATTGATTTTCAAACTGTGCCCATAATCCAAAGTATAAACAAAAGCACATTTTTGACATAGATGCATTTAACAGATATCATACTAAGAATAATATTTCTTTTTTCCTAAAAGGATCTAAAAGGTGAGATTAATTTTAGTCTCAATTTTCTTGAATTGGCAGTTCTTTTCCACAAAGTGATAAGGGAAAAAGTGGCCTCATTATTCTCCTGTAAACAATACAGATTATAAAAAATATCTCTCTAACTACTATCTTTTTCCTGTTGGGAAACCCTGATCCTACACCAGGGAAAACACAATGTTCCACTTTCTTAGAATCGGAATGAATTACTGTAAGCAATTGAGAACTCTTCCAATGTGTTTATCTATTATTCACTAGAAAGTTTGAACTGCAACTTTTTGCTCGTGCCAGCCTGTACAACAGACAGTAAAACAGTAGAACTCCAAGTCAACATTAACACCGCATTATTAACTACTAAATATGACATGTCTACAGATCAACACACCTTCAGAGTAGAGAAAATTTCATCTAATTGGAGGAACTACCAGTTAAACCAGGATTAGCAGATAAACATGAAACCAAGCTACAACAATAGCTGTATATAGTAGGAAACTATGCACTATTTCTGAGGAAGTGGCTCATATTAGAGTTGTAGAATCTTATATCCTATTTCTATGCTGCTTTGTCTCATGGCTGGCCACCCCAGACATCACTGCTGTTACAATCCTTAAAAAGTATCAGACATTTGATAAACCTTATAGAAAGTTCATGTAGAAATTGCTGGAGAGAGGAAGAGGTATTTCCTCTCCCTGAGAAAGGGGCCAAATGATGACGCGTGTTAATGATCTTTAGCTAAGCTTAGCCTCTTCTGTCTTCTCAGTTCTGAGAGTCTTGTCTCTAAAAATGGGCAGATATCAGCAATATATGTAATCCACAGAAAGACCTTGTCTATGAGATAAGTTTTCTGTGGGTATCTAAAAGTTAGAGGGGTGAGGTAGCGGTAGGGACTGTCTAAGAACCAGGAAATAATTTGAAAAATCCAAAAGGCAAGGAAACAATGCAACATAGCTTTTCCATACTCGATATTTAATACTCAGATTATGACTATTGCCTTTGCCCAAGTTCCTATCCAATTAAATATTATAGATTTAGTAAAGCTAGACTATAACCTCGGGAGGAACAACGCCATGCACTAGTACAGGCTGAAGACTGACTTGATGGAGAGCAGCTCTCTAGAAAAGGACCTGGAAGTTCTGTCCGACAGCAAACTAAACATGAGCCAGCAATGTCCCCTTATGGCAAAGAAGGGATGCATTCTGGGAGAGGTTCTGCTCCCTCTCTGCCCTGATGAGGCCTCATCTGGAGTCTTGTGCCCAGTTCTGCACTCCTCAGCTCAAGAGGGACAGGGAACTCCTGGAGAGAGTCCAGCTCTGGGCCACCAAGATGATCAGGGGACTGGAGCATCTTCCTTATGAGGAAAGGCTGTGGGACCTAGGGCTGTTTAATCTAGAAAAGAGGAGACTGAGGGGGGATCTTATAAATATTTACAAATATCAAAAGGGTGGGTGTCAGGAGGTTGGGGCAGCCTTTTCTTCTGTTGTGAAAAGGACAAGGGGTAATGGGATGAAACTGGAACACAAAAAGTCCCCTTTAAACATAAGGAAAAGCTATTTTCAAGTGAGTGAGCTCTGCCACGGGCTGCCCAGGGAAGTTCTGGAGTCTCCTTCTCTGGAGGTTTTTCAAACCCATCTGGACATGTTCCTGTGTGACCTGATCTAGGTGAACCTGGTTTGGCAGGGGGGTTGGAGTAGATTATGTCTGAAGGTCCCTTCTAACCCCTAACACTCTGTCATTCTGTGTGATTCTGTGATAACTTGTAGTATCAGATACCTCTGTGATAGCAGAAGACAATATCCAGTCTTTGAACCAGTGTGAGTCTATACAAAGCTGTTCAACTCCCTGCAGACCAAGGAACATCCTACCCAATCATTGATGTCAAAACCTGGGAACTTAGACATTTTCTAACATAGGCAGCTGCAGGCAGAAGCTCTGTAACTCAGAATCAAACCTACCCTAAATCTCACTGTAGTTCCTTGTCCTTTATGTGAATAGGAACCTAATTGACCAAGCAAGGTGGTAATTTTTCTGAGACTTATAAGGCTTCACAGACCTTACATAGACTGGAGGAGTAAGACTGGAGGAGTACCCCAGTGATCTCAGACTTTCTTGTTAAAAGTTTCAAAGACAATGTTTGCATCTATTCAAAGAAGGGCAAGACGGAAAATGAATGTACAAACTAATCCTTCTCACGAGAACAGGGAACAAGTTCTAACTTTTAACTTAAGAGTACAAATCTAACCATTGTTATTCTAACTCTAAGGCATAAATTGCTTGACAGCAAGCATCGCCACATCTTCAGAACTCAGAAGTTTCCTATATAGCCAGCAGCAGGAGTTGAGAGGTCTACGTTTATCTGTAAAAATATAGACATATACAGAAAATGTGGTTATCTTGAGTTGTGATGGAGTTCTTTGTATCCAGGTTCTTCATTTGTCACAAAGCCAGCTGTAAATCTATTTGTGGATTTCATATCTTGTTGTAAACTGATTCTGTAGTTTATTGCTTTAATAGAGCAGACAGGAAAAAAAAAAAAAGTTGAACTTTAGAATTTTCAAAACTCAGTCATGAATCTAAACTTGGATCCATTATAACCATTCACAAGGAGATCTTATGGGGAAAAAAAATCAATATAGAAAAAGATGTAAATTAATGAAAACAGTAGAGAACCTAAAAATACAACATTCTGAATGTATCATCATGATACAGCTGTTTCAAAAGAAACAACTATGTTTTGATTATAAATAGATGTAGAAAAAGTTCTGAACTATTTATAAAGGCATATTCAAGCTTTTCTCACTCGAGCTCAATTATGGCTTCTTACTGGTTTTATAAATCCACCAGTAAAGATATAAAAATCATTTTACAGCAAAAGTCAATAACAATGACTCCAGATATGAACCACCCTTTCAACCACGTATGTTGTGGTTAAGTATGCTGCAATTAGAGATTCGTGCTAAAAGGAAAGAATAAAAATGCTTTTTTTGTGTGCTAGGACAATGTTGAATTGACTTCCATGGCTTTTGCAGATATGTGACTTTCCCAGCTGTCCTCACCTGTGAGGCAGTTGTTGTGCCATGGCAAAAAAAAAAAACAAACAAAAAGCCAGCCTAAAGAAACCCTCAGAATTCCAAACGAAAAACATCAGATGTCGTACAGGTCAAGCAAACTCTACGGGAACTGAGGTTATGGATTACTTTGGGACACGCATGTGATAGCGCCCGTTCGGGTTGTTGAAGGCAGGGCAGCTGGCACTAATGCATTGTAAAGGAGAGCTTGGCCTCTTTTCACTGAAATCTCACTCTTGCCTTACATTTCCCAACAGCAGTTTGCTGACATGTCACCATAGTCATAGGGATTCACTCAGTGACAGAGCAGCCACTGCTCACAGCACCTGAGCAGGGGCACGCTCTGTCTCTGCTGGAATAAATATCAGTGGTTTGCCCTCCAGATGAGAGTATCTGTAATGACAGTATTTTACATTTTATTAGTTTGTATTAAAATCCCTGAAGATAGCCTATGATCAATGTATAAGATCATTAAATGTAGCAAAAAAAAAAAAAATTTTGCCAGAAAATAATTTAGACCGACAGATTCTTTCTGTTGCTGTAGGCAGTAATGAAATAGTGGAAGCTAATTGAATTTTTTAAAAAGAGGACAAAAAGGAAAAAAGAAAAAAAAAGAAAGAAGAAAAAAAGAAGAGTTATCTAACAACTCAGTTTAACAGTGAAGAATCACTTCTTACATTACAGAGTAATGGTTCTGTCTTTAACTCATGGTTTGGCCCAAGGGTTGATGATGTGTGCATTGCTTCATTTTTCTCTTCTAGCTTCAGTTATTAATCTGTTTTTATGTTATATCTGAGGAGACACACATGGATTCCTGGTCCTACATCAGGCAGCATGCAGCAGTCTTCACCAAAAAATGTTATTGATTCAATCAGACATAAATAATATTGGTTGCCATTTTAAGGCAGGACACTACTGGGGCTCTGGCTCTTATTTGAAGTAATTTTCATTTAGATATTTCACTAATTTCTTATTTAAAGAAGAATATTTTTTAACTGCCTGCATTGGAGCTTCATAGTTTACCAAAATAACATAAAACTTCATTAAGTCTTCACAGAAAAATAACTTTACAAATAAGGGGCTTTTTTCTCCAGTCAGTTGGAATTGATAAAACATGACAAAAGTAGATGTAGTAAAGGGCATTTAGCGAAAACAATTTGAAAACCTGTATTAATATTTCCAGACAACTGTGTTATTCGTATGAGAATAGCTACTCTACTGCTCCTTTATTAATTATTGTATGTACTGTCAGTGTCCTTTTCTGTTTATATTTCTCAACTTGCTAAAGGCTGACTACCAGACTTGTTCATGTAGTACAATAATATTCAAAACATAAAGAATCCAAAGTAGAACAAAACATATACTGGTGTACATTTTATACACCAAATGGTCTTAAACAAGATTTGGAAATGTCCTATCGAAGTGTGTGCATGATGTGCAGTAAGAGAAATACAGAGAGGAACAGTTGAGAAATATAATGCGGTAGCTGCATTATGTGTGAAGAGCAGTGGAGGTCTTCATACAGTCTCTGTGATGTATAGACGATGTGCTTATATTTCCTTTATATTTCCTTTCTTCTACCTCTCTTTCTCAAAATCACCAAATGCAAAGAATGTTTCACGAGGAATATGAGGAAAGTCCGCTGGGACTTTCATTTTTACAAGCTTGCCATATGAAATGTTTCGGATTATATAACTGATTTTCTGTAGCTTTAATCAGAAAAACAGTGTTAATCAAATTAACCCATACTTTTTTTCCTTCAGCCAGTTGATTTAATCTATTAACATGACTGGAGAAAAAACATGGTGATATATTATTTGGTTTAGTATACCTTATTCCATGTGAAAATATACATTATCTGCAAAAGACTCTAACATACTACTGGAATGTAAAGTTAAAAAAAAAGTGAAAGTGTTTGCAGCATGTGATTTTGATAAATTACACTTTTTCTTAATGTGGATAGTGCTGACATCTTACAAGGTTTTTGGTAACCCATTGTTCCCGCTCTGTACAGCAAGGTCTACTAATCACCGACCTGCCGAAAGTTCTGTCTCCACTGGCTCATCAGCCAGTAGTTTTGGCAGTGGATACAGCATGGATAGTGAAGGCAGCAGCAGTACCACAGGAGAGAATAATCTGTTTCCCATCCCAAGAATGTAAGACTTTTCCTTTAATGTACTGTATCCTCCATGCACTATATAGCCCTTTCACTTGCCAGTTATCTTCTTACATGATTTGCTCTGCAGACTTGAGTTATGCAGTAGAATAACAGCTAACTGGGGAGAATTTCTCCATGCTCATATTTTATTCTTCTTTGTTGAACTTTGAATTGTCAATAACCAACAAAACCTCTGCTTCAACGTCATGAATTGATTGCTGTCATACAGGAAAGATACTAGTCACAGCCTTGAATTAAAATGTGTATAGGTGGGGTTAGGTTATGTTTTAAAAGTTCCAACTTTGTAGGCATGAGAATGCTCAGCTTAAGTTTGCAGATTGACCTCCTTCTAGAAAGAAGTGTTACTAATAGAACTGAAATTCAGATTCTGGATATAAACCAACTTTTCCCAAGCTCTTAAGATTTTTAGTAGAATTGCTCAAGTCTTTTTTTGATAAAGGTTTCTGGGACAAGGGTCCCGTAGGAATTATCAAGCTGATAGTGCAATGATCCTACAAAATTATGTAATTTTCAAACATTTTACCCAGGTAATAATTCCACAGAGAAAAGTTTTGCCAGTGCTTTTTCCCCTCAACTTTGGCAGCATGCACCTCCCTTTACCAATTTCATTTATATTCCTTTATAGAAGAAAGTAATTCCTACTTATCAGGTTTCTGGCCTGAAATTGTTATAAATTGAATGTTCTCAGAATACAAGTGGGTGATCATTGCTCATTCAGTGTCTGCAGTAGCTGTTCCATGTTTTTCTCTGGGACACAGGTTTTACTTTTCCTTTGAATTTCTGAGTTCTTAGTCACAAGAGTTTGACATAATCTTCCTAAAAAAGCTGGAATGAAGGAAAAAAAACCTGTCTATAACTGTGACATTCTCAGTAGTTATCATTTTCTAAAATAAAACACAATGGTGTTTGTCTAGAGCTTACTAGTAGCTAAAAGGAAAACAGACACAAATCTATTTTTTCCATCTCATCTTCAGAACTTAGGAGAACAATTTGAGCTCAGGTTCTGGAATGTCAGTTGTGTAATCTTCATTGAATTTTTCACTGATGTTCTAGATTAAAATGAGCTGTACTTCCTAGTGTCAAAAAGCATGGTCTTGATCAACATTTGAAAATCTCAGAAGAAAATTCTTTTGCCATCATTCCTAATGGGAACAGCAAAGATGCATAAATCTGTGAGCAGAAACACAAGATGGAGCTCTCAACAGAAGCTCTTAGTTCACATATGTTGTCTAGCAATTTGACAGTATCTACATTAACTTGCTACTTGGTTGACAGATTCATCAGTCTCTTTAAGCCTGAAATCATCCCCACTTCTGCTGGAATGCAGGAAGAAATTCCCATGGCTTCAGCTTTTCTCTTATAATAGTTCATTTCCATGACATTTACCTAATTAAATAATATCTATCCAGCCTTTTTTTTTTCCTGTTAAATGCTAGACTGTCTGATATTAATTATGGCATTTGATCAATAAATTGTTTATATGCTGATAATAGAAACCTTGAAAATTACACAGAACAGTCATATAGACAAGAAATGCTTTGGTTTTTTTTGCATTAGTCTCGAGAGCTTTACATAGCAATGACACGAAACTGAATGACAAAATTATTGTTTATCATCAGAGACCTTCAGGATTATTCCTGGGGAGAAAGTTTTAAAACAGATATTTTTTTCCTTTTTTAATACTGAATAAAAATTCTTAAATATCTGAATACAGGCATAATTGATATTCTAGTCAACATTTTCATTCACACTGGCTTGATAATGACTTCAGAGACTCTGACCTTGTATATTATTTCAGCATATCCATAAGACCACAGCTCACAATTTGGATGTGAAATGTTAAGCAGGCTAAATAATTTTAAGTTTGTTGACACATAAAAACATTTTTGGTTAAAAGCTCCCTGTTTAGATTAAGTTTCTGATCTATCAGTAGAAAATATGTAGACTGAATTTTAAACTCTTTAATCCAAATGCTTTCAACCATAGTAACATTTAGTCATGACTACTGAATCAAATAGTGCTATCATGGGAACTGTTTGGTGAAGTAACTATTTGGAATACTTGATAATATTAAATATTGTTATAATTATCATGGTATACAGTTATATGCAGATGAATACATCTTAGAAACTCTATTTGGGAAAAATTTTGTTGTACTCCCCCAAAAGTTATAATCTCTGGTAAAGTTCAGATCATTTAAGCATTTTTTATTGTGTAACTATCTATATCAGTACAATGTCTATAAAATATGTTGATTTTGAACGCAAAGGTTCAAAACAATGTGTAAGGAATCTAACCTTAGGGACAAATAATTCTGGTGTAATTTTTTTATATATATTTTGTGAAGCATGAAGGAAAAAGAAAAGTATAACTTTGAAGTTATTCAAAGAATAAATTGAATTTAAAGACACTTAAAACCTGACATTTTATACTATCCACATATCCATATGTAGATAGTATAAAATATATATCCATATATACATATCCACTGTAAACCTGGGCAGCTTCTGTTACTGCTGTGAAACACAAAGCTGTCTCATTGGTAGCAAAGAACTGCACTGACCTTTTAACCCATTCATCTGAACATGATGTGTTATATTCTCTATCTGGTATTTCAGACTTAAGGGAGAAAGACAAATAGAAACGCAAACATCTCATGATAGCAGGCATATTTTCGAGAGTGGTTGTAATCACACCTTAGAGTTCGCAACAAGTTATATATATAATATATAGCTTATAGTTTACCTAACTTTAATTGCCTAAAAATAGACATCTAGATTGTAAACCATGTTCCTTCTACATCCAGTGGAGAAAGACGGGGATCTCCACGTTGTAATTTATTCCACTTACCTTACTTCCAGATTAATGTGAGTCTCAGAAATGAAGCTTTTCTTATGCAAAACCTAAACTGTAATGTAAAAGCAATTAATAGAAGATAATTACCACAAACATGCAGACTGTTTGTGGAAACCCAGGCTGATGCAGGGCAGGTAGCAGACAACACATGATAGCCCCACTCTCTAAGAATGTACAGGCTTAGCAAAATACACTTGCAGTTGACTGCAAAAGAGAAAAAAATAACGTTCTTAAGTGATCTGTCCAAATAGTAATAGAAAAAAAACCTGCTGTATTCTTTAAAATTAATAAATAAGTAAATAAATATATGTATATATGTGTACACACCTGGGGTCTTTGTTTGTTTTTAGAAATACCTGTGATGCTTCTCTTTTTGTAGGTAACCAAGCCTTGTCAGCTTGGGTGTAGAATTTTCTTAGCTCTCATGTCGTCATGTTCTCATTGACAACTACCACCGTATCTTTTAACAGAGGGAAGATGAGCCAGAATGGACAAGAACCAGTAAAGCAGTCAGGAGTAGGATTAACCGATGCAGAAGGTAAAAAGAAATACAAACAACACTACAGTGATATCCCATGTTTATAGATGCGATGTTTGCTTCTTTTATTTGTTATGCTATGAAAAACTAGCCTATGCTCTCTTTGTATTGTAGATTAGGATCCTGACTTTCATTGACTCTAAGGGCCCTTTATACATAGCACCAATGTAATGAGCCTTCAGTTTAAATGAGAATGGTATCTTACCTGTTTATTTAAAGTAATTAAATATTTAGACTGCAATGGATAATATCTGTCTTTCAACCTTCATTGCTTTTCATATCATTGGAATAAAAATAAGAAATATGAAGATGACTCAGTACTCATTAAATTAGGAGAAAATATTCAATGGCTGTCAGGCTCTAGTTTTATAACATTTCAGAATATTTTGTTCCTAAACATATTATTAATTTTGATGTCTACATAAAACAATAAGTTTAAATAATAATATTAGCTGAACATCAGGCTTTCTTGCAACACTTAAACTCCAGTGAAACTCTTATCTGATTGGGAAATCCTGAGTGAACTTTTTTCAGTATGAATTGTGGTGCTGCCAAAAAAGGAGACATTATAATATTGAAGTTGGAAAGAGCCCGACAGAATGGCTTTCAAAGTGTCATGAGCAATGTGATCATCTCTTTCATGTGTAATAATGGACTGCATGAAAATTAAGAGAGTGTTTTGTATTAAAGGATATGTTAGGAAAATTCCATTTCCCTTTGCATATAAGATGTATTATTTCAAGTATATGTTTCTATTGACCTCAAATATAAAACTGAAATATCACAACAATGTAATTTTAATGCATTTCAATGCAGCTGTGACGTGTTAATTTATCCATTAATTAATATTATTTTATAAATTTTAAGTTAATTTCATGTTAAATTTGGGCTTTCAAAATAAGCATCTTTTGTGTTTCCGTAATGTCTGTACCTGGGGAAATAATTGCTATTGCTATATTTGAGGTAAAAGCAATCTAATGTTCCATGGAGTTAAAGATATCAAATTAGAATTTGAGGATAGAACTATAAAATTGTAATTTCCAAATGAAGTATTCTTGACTGTATATATGCATTCTACTAAATCTTTCAGTGTATAGTATTTAACATACAAATATCAAAATTCAGATACTCACCAAACTCAATTTGTTCAATGCTATTTTTAAGTATTTGAAAAGCAAATTATTTTTTTAAAAGTATGAGATGAAAATGGGAAATCAGGAATTTTCCATTTTTACTTTGTCATGATGTGTTTTATACAGAATGGTAATCGTAAAGAAATAGCTCTTCATCATTTTGTTCATCAAAAATTCCCCCGTAGGTAAGGTCTTGCATCATAAACTTCAGAACCTAGAAATATAAAATAATTTAATATTTGTATCATTATTTAAAAAATTTCAAATAGACACACAGAAAAACCTCACACCTTTGAAACATTCTAAAATATACATAAATAGCATTTGGTCACTACAATTGCTTTTCCAGTCAAAGTCAAGTTTCTGCCCATCTTCAAAATCTGTAAATAACTCAAGAGTTGCTCCGTCCTAATTTTCACTTATGACGCAGTTCACCTTTCATAACTTGATAATTCTGAGTTACAACTCCAAGTCTGACAGAATGACTGGTTCTTCCTAAGTTTTGTTTTTCTTCATTGAGAGAAGCTAGGGTAGTCAGCCTAATTTCTAGTGTGTGATTTCTTGCTGATTAAAATGGGACAGATCAATCTCAAATGATACATCAAGCTAAAATCTAAAAAACAATTCAAGAGCATTTCAGTTTTAGCATGTAAATAGAGTATCTTGCAGGCAAGGAAGGCAGAATTTAGAGGAACTCAAGATTAACTGAGAATTACATCAGTGTTACAGAATTAGTGAGGTATTCTTTTCACAGATTAACAAAAGTGAATGAAAATCTCGAAGTGTTAAAGATGAAATGGTATTTTTTCTGTTGTTCATTTATCTGTGTTGTGAACTAGATGAGCACTGCAATTAACTATAAGCAACCATTTATTCCCATGTTACGTTAATTTGTAGAGAGCTCCTATAGTTTGTATGCTCATTTACAAATAAGGATTGAGTGTTAGACTTAAAATCTTTTAATACTAGCACTGTTTTTACATTTTCAAATATTCTTACAGCATAACTTCTGTGAAAAGTAGCCTGTGGATTACTTTCTTTGAAACTGTGCAGAATAAATTCAATTGTTAAACATGCAGATTTACTGCTATTTGAAGTGTTTTAGTCATCCAAGTCGTTCTCATAGGCCTGGCAAATATGGCAGGGGACTTACAGGAACAAGATATTTAATACCAATAACTGGAAGCAAGACAAGGTAGGACTCTTAAATAGCAATGAAAACTGTTTTCTAGACAGGTGAATTAAAACTGTAGCAAGAGTTCAGATTCAGCTCACAGGGCATGAGGCCAAAATTTAGGCATGAACATAAATGGAGTCACTAGGGATAAATGTGCTCCTGTTGTAATTGTTTACCCACTTGAGAAATGTGCTAATGGCTTTTTTGGAAACAGTTTTTGTGTTATTAAGATGTATTAGTTAAATTGTAAGTAAATATTGGAAAACAGTGCTATTTGCTGACAACCAAATGGTCAATATAAATAACTGTGAGTATTGCTATGATAATCTTTGTTTCTCTGAACATATCATCTTGTCCTATTCTGTATTTTCATACTACTTAATAATATAAAATAATTCAGAGATTTGTTCTCAGACACTGTGTAACAGTTATTTTTATGATATGCAATGTTGCATGCTATCTTATACTGGATGTTCTGCCAGAGCAGATAAAATACTTCATCTTAACTTCAGTAAATCTCATGATACCTATTGTGATCTTCTTTGAATTATGCAAACCAGTTTCTTTGTTCATTTCAGAAAGTACAATATCTTTTGTTCGAAGTTTTCCTATGACGTGCCATGGAATATTACAGACATAATAAAACTATTGCATTCCATGTAAGAATTGAAACTAACAATTAAAAGCACATGATTAATATCTTGATTCAGTCTTAAATCATGATTAGTCTATTTGCCTTATGAATCGGCTCAGTCAATAGATCCTAGATGGTATTTTCAACCTGCCAAGTATCCAATTAAGAAATATATGGGGAAAATTAATTTTGTATATTTCAAAAGCATGAATTTACTAGACAATCCCAAGCTGCCATTATTTCTAGTGGAAGAGAGATACATAGATTCAAATAAAATTTTAATTAAAATAATTTACTATAAGGACATTTGGGATCCTCTCATTTTGAAGGTGCTATATACATGCAAAATATCAGTCCTCTAGGATTGCAGACACATCTTAAACAAAACCTTTTAGGAAAGATGAATTTTTCAGGAACCATGGCCTAGCTTCATTCATTCACTGTTCTTTTTGAGTGAATAAGTACTCACAGTACTCTGTCATCCTCTGTGCTTGGCCTTGTTGATAGAATTCTAAGTCAGAAAACTGGAGTATAGTAACAGAATTGCTCCCCACCTGCATCTTCCTATAGAATTGAGTAGGGTTTTTCACTTTTTAGAAAAGAAATCCCATGCAGTCCATGTTCTGTACATCAAAACCGTCTCTACACAGTTCTGCTGTAGCTCAAAGGCTCAATTTCTGATGTTTCCACTAGTCCTTTGAGCATCATACTTTGAGTATAAGACATGTAAGTATAGACTCCCAATATAAATTACTGAACCTAGACAGAAGATTGCAGAATATTGTTGTAAAACCTCTGTGGATATGTTTCTGTACCTGAGCAGAAGAAATAGACTTGTACTATTTGAAAATCTGATAGTGCACACATACTTACCTTACTTCTACAAGATTACATACTAGTGATATGCACTTAGTGTTTACATAAATTGTAATGAGAAAACCAAACAACCAACCAAACAGAAAAACTCTGTGATAACACCATACTTCAGCAGGGAAGTACTGAAATTATTAATTCATCTATTCATAGAAGTCTATTCTTTAATTTTTTTTTTCCCCTTAATTTTTGAGCCTTGTGTTTCATCAGCCTGGATTATAAACTCAGGAATTCTGTTTCATCACTTAACTTTATATTTTATTAATTATGACAGTCTAATCTTTCTTCATGAGATAAATGATTGTAATACCACACAAACCTTAAAACAGGATGAGGGCATTCTTGATGGAAAGAGCCATCACGTCGATAAGTAAGTGTCTGACTTGCAGTTTTCCCATTATAGCTTTCTGAATAGTCCTGGTGAAATTTTCATCCATTGTGTCTGCACGGAACAGACACTGGAGCAAATTATCTTGCACACTATCACACTTTCTCTTGAAGGGATGTGCAGGGGTAATATATGGATTAGATCTCTCAAGTAAAAGGCATGAAACAAACTGGCAGCATTGGCACAGCTAAGCATTGACACATTCTTTTATGTAATCAAAACTAAAAGAAAATCCTTTTACTTGCTGTTTAGTTAGGATAGAGTACTTTTGTTCATGGGCTTTAAGTGTTGCTTAAATCAACTTCCTGCATCTCCTCACTGAAAAAAAAATTAGCAATTTGATTTATGTTTTCACTCAAATAGTTGATATACCAGAACTATAATACTAGTCTTTACAAGTATGTTCTGAGAGAAATAGTCTTGATTTCAGACCTGGAACTAGAAAAAAAAAGAAAAGAGGAAAAAAGAACAGATGAAGAGAATTACTAAGGGCTAACCATTATAGAGCTACTGAGATTTGTAAATGCTTTTGCCTGTGCACAAATCTGTACTTTGATGTCTTGGTTGACCATGCTGCAAATCTGGATTCTGCTGCAGATGAGAAACTTTTATTGCAGTTATCTGTATCATTTCACCAAAAAAAAAGAAGGACTGTGAGATTAGATTAAAATATGATATTTAATATTCATAAAGGAGGTTATAATTAGGATCTGACTTCTTGCTGGATTGAAATGAAGGTGACTTTTATTGCCATTGCACAAGCAATGGGGAATTTAAGTAAAAACACTGAGACTGGGAACAATGTAGTACAGATCAGGTTAAATGTTAAATTTATGCAACTTGGGATCATCTGAGACTTTCCTTCTCTCATAATAATCTAATTTATATCTTTGTATCTATTAGAAAGTAGCTTATGTGGAACATAACTTCATCTCAGGTCATCTAAGATGAATACCAGAAAGACATATTAAGCTGTTTTTCCCTCACAAGCATTTTTCTACTGATTCTTAAACATAAATTAGAGAAGAAACAAGCATTACAACATTCATAGACACTTTCCCCACAATGTGTGTAAGAGAAACAAGATTATAAAACACCCAGTCCCTTGTTTTAAATGTTTGGAATAAATTCTTTTATACTTAATGGAGCATCACTGTAATTTAGGAATGAAAAAAAAATTGATGAAGAGACTCTAAGACAGATGTTCTGGGTTTGGACATGAGGGAGTTGCATTAATCCGTGGAAGGAAGTAGACTTTTTCTGGTGGTTTGATGCTAAAATCAGTGGAATTATGATTTTGGTGAAGTCTGGAGAGGCTCATGCTATAGCATCTCCTACTGAGAAGGAGAGAGGCAAAGATGCTCCTCTGCCACCTCAGCAGCCCTTTGATACCAGGAAGCAACAGGATGAAAGTCACCATCACTGTAAAATAGACAAACACTAGTTATCTTCCTGATAGCAGCCAGATACAGACAGCAGATGACTTCTGGTGTGCCTCCAAGGACACTACTTTTATTGCTTTTCTCGGTCAGTAATCAGAAAAATTATAGTAGGTTACTTCTCCCAGAAGGCTCAACCACAGAATAGGAAAAAATGCATCCTGTAGAATTAGTGAAGTGAGAAGGAATTTAAACAGAGCTTGTGTTACTAATACTCAAAATGGGTGATGAGTTAGACAGCAACTCTACAGAGAAGGACTTGGGGACACTGGTCGATGAGAAATCAGACATGAGCTGGCAATGTGCACTTGCAGCCCAGACAGCCAAGTGTATCCCAGGCTGCATTACAAGTGTGGCCAGCAGGAACAGGGAGAGGATTCTCCCCCTCTACTCTGCTCTCCTTAGCAGTACCTGGGATAATGCATCCAGCAAGAAATATTTGGTCTTGTTGGACTGAGTCCAGAGAGGTTTTTCAGCCTGGAGAAGAGAAGGCTCCAGAGACACCTTATTGTGACCTTTCAGTATATACAGGAGGCTTATAAGAAAGACTTTTTAGCAGGACCTGTAGCTGCAGGACAAAAGGCAACAGTTTTAAACAAAGAATGATTAGAATTCAATTAGACATATGGAAGAAACATTTTACAATGAGGGTGGTGAGACACTGGAATAGGTTTCCTGGAGAAGTTGCAAATGCCTGGAAGAATTAAAGTTCAGGTTTGACAGGGCTTTGAACAGGCTGATCTAGTGAAGGATGTCCCTGCCCATGGCAAAGGAGTGATTAGATGATTTTTAATGTTCCCTTTCAACCCAAATCATTCTATGATATGAAAAAGATGACTTTTTGTTCCACACAAACTGCAAATACTCCTGTACTATCTGAGTGGTATTCTGGTAACAGTTGTCCATTCAGGCAAAGGTATTTCGCAATTATAGAAGAAAAAACACTTTTATCCTTCAGCTGTGGTTTCTTCTCTACCTTCCGCTAGGAGATTCAGACACATACGTCTTACTTCACCCAGAGTTTTGTCTTGAATAGATGCAATCAGTGACTCTGCCAGAAAAATAACACTTTATTTTCAGTTTCTTACCTTTGAAATGAGCGTCCATTACTGAAGCAATCAGAACGTCACACATGTAGCATTGAGTAGTAAGAGTCCAAGAACTGGTGCTTCCAAGGGAAAGTGAAAATATCATTAAATGTCATACAACTGCTCACTTCTATGTTTTTGCTAGGAAGTGACTGTGTAGATAGAGGAATTGTGAGTCCACATCCCTTACAACAGAATCCGTAACTCATAACTCACTAGCAGTATATAGATCAGCAATAAATGACCAAGTCAGAAATAGTCACTTTCACAATAGCAGACAATTTATGTTATGTTGGAGTACTTTCATGTTTCTACACCAAGTCTTGATGCAATTCTTGTCAAGGCCTTTTTAGACTAGTATCTGAAAACTACAGAGCACCATCTATTTTATTCTTGCACGCATGTCAAATACTACATTTGCTGTTTGCTGCCTTCCTAATAACTCAAATATCTCAGGATTATTGAACTTTAATCCTAATCTTGCTAATATGAAACATTACCAACATTGACTTGAACAGTGATTGAACTGCCCTTTTTGCTTTTGAGTTCATTTCCAGTAGTACACAGCAAAAAAAATCACTACACACTCTCAGTATCTTTCCTAAAAAGCAATAAGTCTGGTGAACTCTGTTTTAAAATCGGGTTTTAACAGCTGTAGTATCTGCTTTTATAGTCTTATTATCATTCTAACTTACATGCAGATGAGGTCAGTTTGTGAAATAAAGTATTACTGAGTAAAATATGATCTTTGCCCAGGCAGAGATCTAAATGAAAGAATAAGATATTGTCAGACTCCTCTACTATCTCAACAAACAAAAAGGTTTAAATTAAACCTTGTATTGTTTAAATTGCCTTTAATATAAAATCAAAACCTTGCCTTCTGCCATCAGATTCTACCAAAGATTTACCATCTAGTATGCCTAACAAGGTGAGATTAATCAATGCCAACAACACTTAAAGCAGAAAATACTAGCAAGAGTGATTTCTCACTTAAGTAGCTACTTCAGTACAGAGGAAAAAAAATGGACAGAAGTGAACAGAAAATAAGTAATGAAAGCAATTGCAGCTAGTCTGTCAAAGTTGATCCCCTCATCCTACATCTCCTTTATTTTAAGGAATGCAAATTTTAATTTCAAAAATTAAGAAGATGAGATGTGCTTCTAGTCACAAGGAATCCTTAAGCTAGAAGTCAGGCTTATGCACTGACTGTAGTCCTTATGCCCTCTCTTTGGTGTTTTTTTTTAAAGCAATCTATAATGTTTTGACACATACTCCCTTAAGTTATGAAGAGCCATACTACTAATATCAAAACATCACATTAATTTGAAGAAATGATTCATGATAAACAACATCAGTATTGTAAACCCAAGAATCATCAATTTCCTCTTTAAGTTGTGGGAACCATTTAGTTTTTCTATCACTGATTGTCCCAATACCCTAATTTGCCCACCTGACTCTCCAGTAATAATTGGAGTAATTAGTTCTGCCTTCCTGAGGTATTTGCCAATATAATCCAGCTGAGTTTCCTAAAAGAAAAAAGAAACAGAAAGAATTTAAGAATAAGGACTACAGCTAGAGATAGAAGCATCACAGGGGGGTGCGGGGAAGACAAGATAATCTTCTGTATTCTTCTATCCACATCACAAGCAACATTGTTTTATATAGTTACAAATCATCCTCTTCCTGAAGTGTCATTATTAAAAGTGAAGTCAATAATCCAGGGAGCCTGATTGTAATTAATGAGTGACTGACCGGCAACTTGTGCCATTCTTGTATGAAGTGGGGCTAAATGGTTATTAGACACTAGATCATGTGGGGTCTGTAGACAATGAACAACTATTAAGATCAACAAGCACAAAGGAAAACAGAAAAACCTGAAAGCACATGTATTTCATTTTGAAACCAAACACATCACTCTTTGTTGCAATGCTTCAATAACCACCTGGAAAGATAATTTGCCTGCCTCATGTTTGTTTTTTTTCACTTTATTAGCATAGCTCTAAGTACATTTCCACTAACATAAAGCTACTTGGGATGGTCAGGAAGTTTCTTTTGGTGACTTCTTGCAGAGTATGATGGTCTCAAAGTGTTTGGGATGGGGAACTGAAATGCCAGTAATTCCATCAAAAACCTGACAAAGCTACTTAGTTTAATTTCTGGAAAAAAAAAGAAAGGATTTTGATAGAATTCTCTATTCTGTGTCTTTAAAAACACATGGTTATAAAGGAAACTCAGTTTAATGCCCACTGGCAAATTTATTACAAACATGAGTTAATAATGAAGACTTTCAACACTGGAGTACAAGCAAGGGGATCCCCCATCATCCCTTCCCCTGCAAGTGGAGTAAAGGTGAAGATGCTGACATGTATGATTTCTGGACCTGAGCCTTGTCTGGTGTAAGTCTGAAGAAGGGCTGCTTCACCTAGTGAGTAATTTAAAACAGTTTTGAAACAGAGTCACTTGTCATGCTCAGTGCTTATTTAGAATCAACAAAATTCAAGTTAAACCATTAATATGAGGGAAGGTAAATTGCTAAGTCTTAAATTCACTTTTGTGATGAAAATGAAACTAGGAGCCATTGACTAAAACTAGGGTTTTTAAATGTTGTCTTCCTAGAAAATTCAAGTGATCACCTCCATCTAGTGAAGTGATTAGGAGCTGCAGTTTTGTGCATACTCCAGGGAGAAAAAAAGAAAAGAAAAAAGTAAATAAATTTGGTTTAAGGTTAGTAATGATCTGTGCTCAAATATTCATGAGCTATTATGTAGCAGGATTAGGGTTGAGGGGACTTCAAGAAATCATCCCATTGCTTCAAAATCTAGTATATTATTCCCAAAAGATTTTTTACTAACTTGCACCAAAAAAATTCTTAGTGTTGATGGAGACTTTACAGCTTCGTCTGTTCTAGTGCTTGATTATCCTTGATACTAAAGTGTTTTTTCCTGACTTCTAGCCTAATCTTGCTTGCTCAAATTTCTCTTCATTCAAGGAGACAAAGAATTCAAAATCCAAGCTCTTCCCCTCACAAGCATGGAATATTTTGTCAAGCACTTCCTATAAATAGATTTTTCTAAGCTTGCCTACAAATAACACAGCTGTTCTATTGAACACTTCTGTATCAGGTCTCCACTTTTGTTGTGTTTATTTGAAATGACACACACACATACAAAAAGAGGAATATCATATCCTTCTTTTCGTACTTAACAGTGCTTTGTAGCTCCTCCATGCTTGTAAATCATGTAAAAGGAGATAGTATTGTATTATATGTATGCAGTTTAGAAGGTAATTTATTCTTTGGTTTTTTTTCTGTTAGATATTTACAGCTTGCTTAGAAATTAAACTGTTATGTGGGGATTAAGAAAGGAGTTTTTTATTTCCCCTTACTGTTTCTTTTAGTATAAACCCTTTTTTAGACTGATGTTCCATTATCATGGAATGCTGTTTAAACACTGGTGAATCTAGAGCATTTCCAGGTGTGATCACACGGCAAGCTAAAATTAATCTTCAGCTAATATTTATATTAAAATGTGAGACTGCTCAGAATTATTGGATTGTAAACTGTGTTTCGAGAGAAAATCAGTGCACTAGAATGAATATAAGTATTTCTCATGATGAAGTTGTCTAGATGTTTCTGATTCTCATATCAGGGAGATTGCCTTCATATCTGTAATTAAAACCTTGTACATTGTCCTCAGTTTATTTTCAGATTAACGTGATTTTCATAATGCTCCATGGCCATTATTTTATTTTGTGAAGGTAGTTTTACAGGCTTGTAGCTGTAATTAATTTATCCATTATAACAGAATGTGGATTATGTTTTGTCTATTAGGGAAAAGCTTCAGAATGTGTATTTCTCTTAAAGAATTCCTAAGAGCATATCTTGTGTAGACATTTTTAATTCCTTGAGGTTATTATATATTGTTTTCCCCTTTTGGTATTATTTATACTGATACTACTAGGCTATGACTGGGAGGAAATCAAATGGACAAAAGATGTAACTAATCTAGTGGCTGAAAGTGATGAACTGTGTATGGAAAGTAGGATGCATTTTTCATATAGGATATATTTTTCATATAGGATGCATTTTTCATACAAAGAGATTCAGGGGCTTTAAACATGCATGTATCCTGTTTTGAATATCCTAAAGTACTTTTCTACCTCGGTCTAAGATGCTGCTCCAGAAGGTCATGGACATACCACAGGTTCTTCACCATATTTGTCATTTCTGAACAGACCCTTCACAAATATGTCTTAAATTATTCCAAATCCATCTGTATATAGGCATAAACCTGATATAATCCAACAGCCAAGAGAGTATTCAGGATTGCCTTTAGTATCGGTTACCTAGAATGCCAATCCTTTTCCACTATCTGTTAAAAACCAAAACAATATAAGGAATATTTACATTATTTATTTCAACTTGCATATCTAAAGTATTAGTGACTGATATCAGATGAGGTTAATGTTTTTTTAAAATGGTCTCTGGGTTTGCATGTGTGTTGAAGCTATCCATTGCGTAAGTCTTTCTTTTCTGAAACACCTTTTGTTGTGATTTCTTTTTGTTATATTTTCTCTTTTAAGCTTTCTTTAGAAAGCACTCTGCACTCTGTTTGTGTTGTGGTAATAACATCACAAGATTGAATTTCCATGCCTTGGAAAAATGCGTGAAGCTTCTGGAGATCAGTTGGGTCAAACGTCTGATACGTGTATCTGCCTTCATGTTTCATACTGCTATAGTTCCTAGAAGTTCACATATTTTCCAGAAGTCTGGTAACATACTGCCTGTGATAATTAGTCAGTTTGTGTGATTTACTAGAAAAAAAAAACTCATATGTAACTTGCATCAATGCCTACTGAGCATGCTATGGATTCTTATTATTCCTTCTAGCTGCTCACCCTGTATATATAGCATTGATTCACCAGCCTCCCGGTCACCAGCAATTAACAGAGAGAAAAAGGAGGCTTTCATTCTTGTCTCTGGGCATTTGAGAGATTAACAAACATAGACACCCTAACTCATTGTTTATATGTTGGTTTAAGACTATTTGATCCTTGGTTTGTTTTAAAGCAGTATGCAATGTCTGGCTTTATACAGATGCATTTTTTACACTATTTTCCACATTTGAAAAAGTGAAGTCTAAACAATAGCTACACTGAGTATCTTTTTTCATACTCGGTGCTTTTCAAACACTCCAACAAAGCAAAATTACCAAAGTTCCTGCGAAATTATAGTACAGCTTATTGTAATTCTGAAACTATACAAGATAACGATGTTGTTTTAAGTCCATAATAATTCTGAAACTACAGGAAAATTGGCATTTCCAAAGAAAGGAATCTAAGCACTTTTAAAAAACAAACGAAAGAAAATTAACAAGAGCTTATTTTTCCTGCTGATGGATATTTTGCGCACAAAAAGCACTTTCACTTCAGAAGGGAAACAGAGTGGGAAGCAGAGCCTGAGAGCTGATCTTCACTGCTCATTATTGACAACACCTTACCTAGATGTCAGTCCATTGATCAAAGAGGCTGCTTCAGATTTACAAAATTATGCAGAGAATGAGGCATTGAAGAGTCTCAGCTTGCATTCAGAAAATGACTTGAGCATGCTTTTATGGAATTACATAAAATAAGAACTAATATTCAGATTTCATCAGGGATACTTGCAAGAATTCTGTAACATGAGAAATGGATTTTTTTTTCAATTTCTTTCCAGTAGTGGAAACAACATAAAAGCATTACTTTTCACCAGAAAACAGAAAAGCAGCAATGTGAGTGAGACAAATTCTTCCTAAAAACATTTTACATTCTTTAGAAAAAACCCAGTAGCTAATATATCATCGCAGACTGTGGGATTTTTTTCCCAGCCTGGGCTTGTTGAATCGAATTGGTTACATTCAAGTACAGATTCATCAAACAGGAGAGGTAAAGAGGCCATAGCCTCTCCATAAATGCCTCATGTTTTTGAGTATGTGCCTTGAAACCTAGTAAGGGAAAGATTGCGCAGAAACCACAGATGCATCCAAATACAATATGACAAATCAGTCCCCTCTTTATTGGCAGCAGCTACTGCCCTCAGGTTACTTATTCTGAATCAAATTCCAGAATTAAAAATTGCCATTTTCCTGGTAAACAAAGATGAGTAATTTGTTTCAAGTAAAATTTTCTGCTACTGGCTGAAGATTCTAAATTGGGGACAGCTTGAAAAATGGATATAGTACGAAATGATGCAAATCTAGAGAGAAGACACACACATACAAACCACAAACGTTCTTTCTTCCCTGCCCTTCTCTGAGATGCGTATTTAATACATTGACCAAAATAAACAATTATTCTGATTTCTGCTAAAATTTGGAGCAGGAAAATCTTTCTTAAGGACACTATGTCTGTTATTAATAGAAATCAACTAGGAAGAGTTCAGATCTTTTTGAATACATTTTGTGAATTTATCTACGTGATTGCTTTTACCTGAATAATCCCAATTAGAGGATATAGTTTTTTTTTTCTCACTAAAGGTCCATGTTAACAACTTTGTCAGAACAGATGTATTCAAAAGATTACATTTTAAAAAGCTTACATTTATTAAAAGATTACAAGATTTTAAATTTTAAATTAAAAAATAATAAATTCTTAGTAAGATATAAATAAAATTTTCATCTTCTTTAGTTTGTTGAGGAACCATTTGAATAAATAACTTGGTCTGTGTAATGTAGTTTCCCATGATATTCTCAACTGCCTCTAATGCTTTGAGAATACTGGCTGGGGAGTCTTGTGTAAGTATCTTTTCCAATGATGTCAAGTTACCTCTGTTAGTAGAAGAACTTCAAAGTTTCTGCATAATTTTGTTAAGACAATGGAGTTAGTACTCAAAGACAATTCTTCTGACTGAAAAATTATAGATAATGCATTTTGTATGCATTCTGTCCTTCAGTTAGTCCTTCTTAACTATTATCTTTGCAATCTCAAATGAATATTTGAAGTGCCATTCAACTCATTGCAATAACATACAACTGAGACATGCATCAATTAAAAGCTATTGATCCCCACCCAAAATGGGATTAGGAGGAGAAACTGCTGTTAGTTCCTCTGCTGTCCCCCTGGAAATTTTTGTAGATGTACTCTGTGTTCTCTTCCACCTGTAGACAAATGTAAATCACAAATCTTCACTCAACTCCATTTCATATGAGACAGGTGAATATTTTTACTATTCGTATCAATTCAGTATGACTGTGAAACCCTCAGTAGACAATCAGTCTTGTATATTCTCTGTAGTCAGTTTACATGCATAGATCAAAATCCACAATTGTCCATTCTACCTTGCACTAAATCTGACCTCATTTTAGGCTGACAAGAACTGTCAAAGCTATCTTAGTCACAAGCTATGGGGTAAAATATAGAGAAAAAAATGTTCTCCAATTAAAATTACACTGGAAAAAAATGTCTGGGATCACAGAAAACATCCCACTAAGCAAGCTGAGCATGCCCTGCTAAGAAATGCAGCAATGCCTAAGACCTGCAGTCTGAAAACGAGTTCTTCCCTGCCTCATATTACTTCTGAAAATGGTCTCTCACATCATTATGTCCAGGCTGCATCTACATTATAATTGTGATTCAGAGCAGCAACATAACTTTGAAATAAATTCTTCATATTTACCTTGACATCGTGTCGTTTTGCTTTTTTTTTTTTTTTAATACTTCTAAATCTGGTTCCTTTTGAGAAAAAGTAAACTGGAAACTCTGTACTAGGTGAGCACTAAATGTGCTCCTGTTCCTAAATATTTCACAGACTATTATGGGTACTTTGGACAAAACTGGACCACGTGCAGAATAGGAACATCTGTATGACAAACCAGTCTAATTCCAGTTTCAAGACTCTCAACTATATAAAATATAGATGTAGATGTGTCAGCACCAATTGCTTTGATCTACTGATTTGTTCCTATTGCACCAGATCAGCGCTGTGTAGACACAGTAACATAATTAAGTAAACACATGAGTTTAAGCTTATATCATTTGAGATCTCAGTTTTCTATTGACCTTTAAAATTGTTACACACAAACAAAGAAAATATACAGACCTCTTTGTCATACGGTCATCCTGTGATCAGTTTGGTGAGAAATTTGTACCCGAGTCACACAACATAAAGGAGATGAAGCCATCAGCTGCCAAATCCTACAGGAAATCAAACAAGACGAATATTTCCTTTCTGTCTAGCACACTACAATGAAGGAAAGTCTGTAATAAAGATTCTTTCAGGTCTTTTTGGGGGGGCAGAATAAAGACACTCAAGAAAGACCCACAACATTCCCATTTAATCTTTCCATATACGCTTTTCTCATTCTAGGTTTCTTATTTTATACAAACATATATTTAAAGCTCTTCATGTTGAGCTATGTTGCAATCAATCAGGATATGTTGAATTTTCATATTCATTTTTTCACATACTGTATGAACTAAGTAACTTCTCAATATAGTTATTCTTAAAATGACATTAATTACAGTCATCCTTTCTGAAGGCTTTTGGGATTCTAATGATGCCTATTATAGGATAGACTGCCTCTAGTGACTTAATGGATGTTTTGTCATTGGGAGTCAGAGTTCTCCATAGTGCCCTTTGCATAGTTCTGCAATAAGTTGTGAGCTAAGTGACTCGAATATATTCCATTGCAGTGTATAGGAAACATTTATTCACTACAATATATAGAATGTATATACGTGACCATGACATACATAGGTGACATACACAGTTGAATAGATGTAAAGGACTAGATTAGTCTTGTGTAGCAATTTAGGTCAGGACATACTTCATGAAAGACATTGAAATTTCATCATCCTAAGATTGGCATAGAGAAGAGGGATCACACAATTCTAAGTACTGTGAAAAATGCAGGAGCTATATTGGAGAGTGCAGAAAAATTAGGATCAAAGCATTTATCTTACTGAGCAACTGAAGTGCTACAAGTGATCCCTGAAGGTGAGAAGTCTGTCCTCTGAGCAACCCTGAGCTCAGACTCTGCAGCTTTTACTCTATTATTTAGTATAGCATCACTTTTTTCCTACTCTACCTATGATACTTATCTCCCCAGGTTTTCCCTGGTCTGACACTGTTTTCTATTTCTGTACTCTATTTACTTTGAATAAGCAGTATTTTGTTTCAGAAAGTTGCTTATACAAGTCTAAAGAGTCCTTGGCAGCACAATCTTGTTGAAATTCAGAAAACTTATCATCAGAGAAATACCCAAACTATTAATTTATTTTTTTGCTCCCCTAGTTGTTTTTTGTCAGTTTTGTTTGTTTGGAGTTTTGATAGTTGATAGGTATGTTGTTAGACTGTGAAATGGCAAGTAAGATTTACAAACAATTAGAAGTGTAAACTTTGTGTAACACTATATATTAGGAGTAAGTCAGTAATTTGAAGTTAATTTAGGTAGCTATAACTTCAGGAATTTAAATTCAAGCCCAAGGGTTTGGTGTTGATTTAACAAGCTAATACTTCATGCTGGGTGAAGGTACATTTAACATGTAGATTCCTATGATTAGGTCAAATGTATTGATATACGTATATGCATTTGTACAAATGCACATGTACATATATCCATGTCTTTATTGAATAAAAACATATATATATATATATATATATATGTATAGTTATATATATTATGACCTAATCGTAGTTCTACATATGTGTTTGGAAAAAAACACCTGCATTGCTTCATCTGTTTTTATAGGTTTCTGCATTATTCCAAATATTCCATTTGTTTTGTGAGCTTTTACAATATGGAAAATAAACATCACTGTTTGTGTCTGAAATGGATAACAAAAAAGATGAAACCTGTGTTTCATACTGGCTCTCACACAGAGAGGCAATGAATTCTATTGATATCTTTCAGTTATGTAATTGGTTTTCAAACCTTCAATTAGTTTGATGGTCTTTTTAATTTAAATACATTTACAATACTTCAATACCTAGTGATTTCTTTGGCAATTTCTTTTGAATCTTAAGCAAAGGTTAAGGACAATTCTAGTCACCCTTTAGATTTTGCAAACAGGAACTCTTCAGATAGCCTAGGAGTTTCTCTGAACAGTATAAATTTTATTTCAATGTAATACTCATTCTATTTCTTTATTAATTTTCTAATTAAAAAACCCTGGAGTTTGGTCTACTATATACAAAAAAATCTAATCCAATATCTTGGGACCTCTGAAGCAGATAATGCAATGAGACATTTTATCATGGGAGATATGGGATAATCAGCCACCTTAGTAAAACTTTTGCAATCAGACTGATTTTAGAGATCTGTTTGCAAGTAAGGCAAACCACGAAACCACGTTCTAGAAGAGCAGTTGGTCTCTTTTGCAATAGAAGTAGCCTTGACGTCTAGCTCAGATATAGAGATCAGCATTGAGGCAGATGAATCTTAGCAGCAGAGTCTATCTCCAACAGACGGTAGATGACAGTCGCTGTGAAATGTTGGTTTATATGCATCAAGAAGTAACTCTTAAGCACATTTAACTTTATGTGACAAAAATGTTAATTTGATATGGTCTGCAGTTCTGAAATGGCTGCTGTGCTCAACAGGAAGAGTAATTACCATTTGGAGTGTTAAATTCCATACTTATCTTGGACTAACAAGAAGCACAAGATGGTGTCAATTTGTTTTGGGGTTTGTTTTGAGGTTTTGTTATTGTTGTTTTTGTTAGAAAAGGCTTTAATTAGGATATGAAAAATGAATTAGGGAAGAAATTTTGGATTAACAGTTTACTCAGATACAACATAATAATCTTGAAATCACAGATATATAACAGGGTAACAGAAAACAAGTTTATGTCATTAAAAAATGAAAACTGAAGCAGGTCATGAATTTGAATTAAAGAATGCTTTACTTCATCTAAAGATATTAAAATAATAATTTTTTTCATTGTATTTATGTAGCCTAATAGTTTCAGTTCTCTGTTGCTAACCAGTCTGATAGTTTTAGGGGTTTTTTCACAAGGCAACAGGAATTCTGACAGGATTACTGGTCAATTTAGAAATAAAATAATTTTCTCTTTTGGTTCTCTCTTTTCTTCACCTTTCAAATCTCACAGCAAACAGTGAAAAAACAAAACAAAACCACAAAACCCCAGTGCTGTAGAGTTGGTATAGACAGCCTGCATAATTCTTCTGTAGAGTCAGTGATTGACACAAATTTCTTTAGCAAGAAAATAACTAGGAACACTCATGATTCACTGCACCTGGACTTACTGATTGCCTCGTAATTGTTTTTTCCCTCACACAAGAGTTTGTGCCTTGTATTTGCTGAAAGAATTTTACTCTCAAATACACTAGTAATAGCAGTCTCCCTTGTCCTGAGGCAAGCCTGGCAAGAAGCCCTGAGTTGCCTAAGGAGACTATATATGCTTCTCTCTGAATGTTGAGCCCCTGTGGAGATAAAGTATCTGTCCCTGTTTACTTCACTGTAGTTCCCTGTGAAAAGAACACACAGAATCATAATCTCAGTGAAATATCCTCAACAGTTCAGGCAAGTTCACTGCATCCTACTTTAACCTTTTCTTCTTGATCAAAAAGTCAGCAGTATTTAGAAATTTAGTTAACTGATTGTTAATGAGAAGAAGTCAAGAATCCCAGAAGGGTTGCCTGGATCAGTTGTGAAGGTAGAAGATAAAGAAAAGAACTTTGGGAGCAATTATAAGTGCAAAGATGAAACCAAGAAGAAGAGGAGTAAAGCAGATGTGTCAACTAGACAGTGTGTATAAAATAACAATCTACACCACAAGCCTGTTTGGAAGTACCAACGTTTAAAGTTTAGGGAGTGAGCAGACTACAAGGAAATCAGGCATGTGTCTGTCAAAATAAGAGTGAGGAAAAGCCTACATTTCACTGTTTAGACTTCACAGGGAATGGTAACAAGGAATTACAGTATCCTTGAACGCTGAGGAGCTGCCAGTGGACTATCACACATGAGCTCTCAGCCTGTGCCACAATCGCCCCTCTTGCACATAGCTGACAAAAATTATCAAGACAGTTACATCTCCTCTTTGATTTCAGTAAGCATAGCAATAGGGCCAAAGAGCCAGAAGCAAACCTGCTTATTCTGAGAAATACCAAGCTGACTTTATATAAACCCTTACCTTTCAGCTTAGTCCAGCTCATTTCATGAACACATATTCCCAGTATTAGAAGCCTTTGGAAATCACAACAGTCATTTATATAAAGTGCAAACCTAACCACACATTCCCAATCAGAAGGAACTATGCCTCTGATCTCTCCAGTTCCCTGCAGAAAACCGAAGCAATGAAGAACTGCACTTAAATTCCTGCTACGGCACAACTGATTTCTATCTCCTGCAGCAAAACTCTCAAATAAACAACTGTACTAGTTTTCATGCAGCAGTGCTAACTTGTTGATAGCACCAAAGCTATATTTAAAGCTTTCTTCCTGAGGCAGTATTTCTTTAGTGACAGTAAAATGGATGGACAATGAAAGAGATTTTTGTGCCACTATTTGTTTTCAAACAGTTGGGAAATAATGCAGTAACCACAAAACAGATCGATATTCTTTAGACTTACATAAAATGAGCAAAATTTAAAACATACAATTGATGGCCAAGGCAATTTAAAAATATTAGAAGTGCTGGCATTAGAGATAATATCTTTTTCCCTCTAAGGAACAGATATTTACATGCCCTCATCTCATAACGTGTGCTGTCCACAGATCTTGTTTAAAGAACTCTTCAGATCAGATTTTGTCTGAGAATGTTGCTGGGACTATAAAACCAAGAACTTTTTTTAAAGAAAATGGAAAATGGAAATGGCTTTTGATCACTGTTCTACGTAGTTGCCTGCAAAAGTAACTGCGTTATGGAGCAGGTCATAGAAAGGGATTATTCCCTTCCACTGGGTGCTTGTGAGGTCCCATCTGGAACGATGTCTCTGGTTTGAGTCCTCTAGAGGTACTGAGGAGATTCAGAGTGTTCGTAAGACAATTAAGGGCCAGTGCAAGTGACACTGAGGAAGGACTAAGAATTCCTTTATACCTCAGGAAATGAGCTGCTTTATGGGTAGCTAACTACCTTATAGGATAGTATAGAGAAGATGGAGCCAGACTCTTCACAGAACTCCACAGAAAAAAAAGGAAATTGACAACATTCACAAGCTGAAGTAGAAGGAATTCCAACTGAATATAAGGGAAATTAAATTTAAAAAAAAATCACCCTGAGTGTAGTTAAACAGTGGGTAGGGTTGTCCAGAGGGTCTGTTGAGCCCTTCTTGGAGATTTGAAAAACTCTGTTAACAAACAAACTCTGTCCAGCCTGATCTAACTTTGAAGTTAACCCTACAGTGAATATGAGTTGGGACTGATGACCTCTCTCAGGATTAACAGCCTACAATTGCTTCATAACACACATTTTTCCATAAACCATTATTGTTGCTGGAAAATAGCATTATTTCCTTTTCTCAATCTTATTTCATCCTTCAGTGTGGCATAAAGCATGTGCTGAAGCAAGTTGGGTGACTAATTCAATATTGCAGGGAGATGAGGGGCGGGGGGTGTGAGGTGACAGTTAGTAAGATCATTTCTGCCAACTACTTCACTATGCAGCTGTAAAAACATCTATAGCTAAAGGAGATAACGTCAGTGAAGCTTTGTGGGAAGAAACAAGCAGGAGTGTGAAGAGTTCTTTCAGCGCCTGTGCCTGTTTATGTCATTTTAAGATGAGTAAGAATCACTGATTAGTTACAGGTAAAGATATTCTTTGCAGCTAGACCAATGCCAAAGATGGTATTATTTTCTTTATGGGGATATCTTACCAAGAAGAATTTAAATCAGCAATCTGCTGCAAACGTTCATTGTACATTATAGTATTTTTCATAATAACTGAGTTGGCCAAATTCCTTCCAAGTAATTATGTTCTATTGCTTGAAGTTCCCTGTTTCAACTGCATACAGATAATGTATTTTTTTCCTTTCCTTATCACACATATGCTAGCAATACCTGCCATATCTCACCATAGGCTTTGTAAATAAGATATCTTTGCTAAATAACAGAAAATAAACAATTCAGGTTTTCTTTGCCTTTCCTTTGAGCAGTGGGATGATGGTTTTATGGGTAAAGCATTGAGGAAGACTCAGCAACAGTGTTTCTAGTTTCCAGTGGCAGCAGTTTCATCTTTGACAGGAGAGGAGTTAATTTTGCCATTATCAGTGCCTGTTTTCCAAGAATGAAAAACAGCTTTCAAAATCAGAAAGTACATTGCTCAGTAGGGTAGCAGACTTGCCTTATGTCTCTTGAAGCATTCTTCATTAAAAAGTGCTCCTTTGCTGCAGCTTATATGTCACATGGAGGAAGGAAGGAAATTCAGCTTGAAAGCTCCTTATCTTTGTGCTTCTCTGTGATAGGTTAGAAAAGAAATGAACAGTAGCAATATACATTTAGTTGCAATTACTGTCAGTAGCTGTAGTTGCCTGAATTAGAAGACCTACTTATAATTACTTACAATTCTGTGCAAATAATGAATATTAATATGTAATACAGACCACTCAAAAACATAGGAGCACAAAGACTATAGTATCCTATCACACATGACTCAGAATTAAAAAAGAAAACAGGATTACATAATGATTTTTGCTACTGGATTGGGTAACATGACACCACGATGGGCACCTCAGATTTAATTCTACTTAATGTAGAAGGTTGTATCTCTTGTTCAACTGAACTGAATTGAATGAATTTTGTTTCCAAATTTGAAGTTGAGTGCCTTGCTCAGGATAATTAGATATCTTGCAAGCCATTTCAGGATCAAGTTTGCAGTCTCCCACATTGCTACGATGTCCTTGGTTCTGAGCCGTGGAGTATAATGACTGCATTCTTTGCTGTAGCCAAACTATCAAGGAGGTATGAAAATGGTAAAAGAAGTTAGAAACAGTATTGGCCTGAGTTATGTTGAAGACATATCATCAAATTTCAAATCTGAAGATAGTATTTGACAGACAAATAAAGCCTCTTCCTCTTTGGAAGGGCTGCAAATACAGAGACCTTGTAGCTTCACCACTGAGAACCTGAATACAACAGCGCTCATAGACTTGCACATCAGCAGTGGATCCACAAAATTTTGCTTGTGAAACCCCACGCAAGGGGACAGCTATGGTACATATGGTCATAAGAGGTAAAATTGTGCTGACCTGATCTAGGTGGACTGGCTTTGACAGGAGGGTTGGACTGATGATCTCTAAAGATCCCTTCCAACCCCTACTGTTCTATGATTCTATGATAGAACATAGTCTTCAGGTTCTTCAATTGTACAGTGCTGTCTTTCACATGATAAAACGCCTTAGAAATGTAATTAGTGCTACCACCACAGTCAATAAGCCCATTGGAATAGCTAGAGTATGAATGTGTAATATTTTCCAAATCAAATAAGCTGTTTGATAATGATGTCAGGGAAGAAAACAAAAGCATGATAAATCCAGATACCGTACTTTGAATTTGCAAAGTTGAATTCAGATCCAGTCATACTCATTACTGCTGAAAAAGTTGGCTCATAGACTTTTGGGAAATCATAATTCCTTTCACGAAGAAAATCACAATCTGAAATGTTCTTTCGTGACTTTGTTACTAAGCTAATCTATGCTCAATAATACCATGATAAAATAATGCTTCTACTTTTATTTTTATGGTCATGTTCTCAGTGATTAATTACTTTTGTTGTGAACTCAGTGAAAAGCAGTTCAACTCACTAAATAATGTCAAATATTAATAAAAACTACTGACTGGTCTTCAGATCCTAGGAATTTTTCCTGCTCTTCATCTGTTTAATATACAGTGTACATATTAAGCACTTGAATTTATTTCTAAAATTTTCTGCAGCTTTTAGTATTTTTTAAGACTTAGAATTAAGAGACTTGTACTCTACATCTTCTACATACAAAGACAGTTTTTCCTCATGGATACAGAAGGAATTCTTTTGCATCAGATTGCTTACAAATAACATTGAAGTTGCAAGCTTCTTCCGTGGTTCTTCTGTGGGGTAAGGAAACTGGAGTTTCATATACTGTTCTTCACAAGGTTTTATCTAGTGGTGCTGAGTGTGTCAGCTGGCATGGCAACTAAGCATGACCTCGCACCAGCTCAGCAAGTCATTCTTCATGAACAGTACCTTAAGAGACAGCGCAGTTTCATACTTCTGAACCAGTTCTAAGCAGATACTGAGTAGACAAATAATGTTTCTTTAGGATTTCTGAAAAGGTAGCACTGTAGAGTTTTTTAAATATTCTTTATGTTGTTCAAGACTCTTTGGAGTGAGGCGTCTTTCTTCAGTTTATGTAAACCTGAGCTGTATATCAGATTTTTATTCAATATTCTCTCTTACGGAATAGGATGCTTCCTGAGTAATTTCCAAATTCGGAAGAATTTATGTCTTCCTTTTTAGCTGAAATAAGACCTTTTCACTTTCTATTCTAAATTGATTCAGACTTTTGAGAGTCTGTGTACTTCCTGCAGGTAATGGAATGATATTCATGGATGATGATCACAAATAAAATGTTTGCTATATTATATTACAAATTTGTAACAAGCATGCAACAGTAATAATATGTTTCCAGGTCTCAGATATTTTACATTTCAAAAAGCATCTGACAAGTTTTAAATCATGTTATGCAAAGGATCTATGTTGCACTTTCAGTTTGTGAAGTCTTGCAAAACCCTGCTTTTAAGTCCCATACACACAGCTTTAATTTTTAAATATAAATTAAGAGCAAGACATCAATAGTCATCTTCAAAAGAGCAGTACTAAATCTCAGAGATTCTTGATAAAAACATGGAAGTTAAATCACAAATGTTGGCCTTAGTGCAGAAAGTTTATGAGGCATTAACTGTCAAAACAGTCTCACTGTATTGGGGCAGGAGATAGGAAAAAAAGCCTCATGTCTGTTTAAAGATAGTTGACAGAAAGAAAATCTATAGGAGCTGTCAGAGCATTAGCTCGCTATGAGATACTCCTTTGTATTCTTTATTGAAAAGGTTCAGTTAATTATACAAGTCTGACTGCATACATACTGCCCAGGAGCAGTAAAATATTTTTAATGAGATACAAAAGAGTTGAGGTTTTTTATATCTACAAATAGATGGTATTTGCTTCAGTGACTTTAAACCAGCCAGCCAGCCGTATTTAAATACAAATACATGTGTGTTTTCTGATTCACCTTCTTGAGGACACATAGTTTTGAGAAAACTTTCATCTTAAAGGTTTCTCAGTTTCAATTAGAATTGTCGTCAGATCTGGGTGAAGGTCAGATCGTAGTCTCCAGATTGCTTACTTATGGCACACACTCAGCTCACAGAGCAGAGGACTGAGTAGCTCTGTTCTGTGTGGCACCAGGGAGAAGTATCAGATGTAAGATGTCCAAGATTCAGTCTCTGACTTTTTTTTTTTTTTCCCCTCACTCTTAAAGCCCTGGAATTAATGTTTTAGTTCGTCATATTGGAAATTTTTCAGTCTTTCCCTATAAAACTTGGTTTTATCCTTGCACTTCTGCTACCAAATTATCCTATTCTCTCATTATTCAAGAGTAGGCCCTTCTGGTTTTCTAAAATCTTTAATTTTCAGCTCTCCTTTCTTGGTAAGAATAATTCCACCATCTCTCTTATTTTCACCCCCATAAAAGACTGAGAACTCTTCTACAGAGTCATTTAGTCCATGTGCAACATGGATATATGTCATAATCTTCTACTTACTTAGCAGGCTTCTTCCCAGTTCATGAACACTGTAAATAGGAGAACACTTTTCCTTACTGTTTTCCTTTCCGTCACTTCAGTCTTCATCAAAAAGCAATTATGTGTGCATTTATGTTAGTGCTATACTTCCTCTTTGCTTTTTCTTCTGTTCCAGGTTTTTCTATTCAAATGTATCTCTGTGGACTTTAACCACACACAGCAGTTCAACAGTGCAATGAAATACCTACTTTATCTGTCTGCTATAGCAGTTTAAGGGAATCAGCATTGCATGAAATGAGGAATAATGACTTTGCTGAGTGCTGAATGAGAGGGAAAATGTAAAGTATGTATTTCAATGAAAAACAGATACTTTAGAGTGGAAAGATTTCTGATAAAAAGTTAACAACTTAAAACAAAACAAAAATGCATTTGACAGAAGACTGGGCAGGAACTGAAAGGCAAATTGATATTTCTCCAAATGAGTAGCAACTTTAGAAACTATCTCCACATTGCTGTAAGCAATGCTTCAATGCATCAGTCCTTATGTTCTGCATAACACTGTGGAATACTCTACATTTCTGTCCATCCCTCCTGAACAAAATTTGGATTAACACATCTTTTCAGTTTTGACTGAACTGATTCCATGTTTATTCCAATTAACAGAAAGGATCATCCCTCATTGCTCTGTTGGACAAATTATGCATGTAGTTGAATCCCAGTAGCAATTACTGGTATTCATTTTTGTGCTAAAATTTCCTAGGTTCTCTACAGCCAGCCACAAAACACTGTGGTGCTCCTAGAAGACAGGTTTTGCTTTCTTTCACATATTAGACACAAAGTGAACTTTTTAAAAATTATCACAGCTCTTACTATCACAAAAAATAGGCAGTTTCTCATAGTCTTGTACTTAGTAGTCCTATTAACAAAAACTGTTACAGTAATCATTCTTATTTAATGATCGAGAAATAACATCTCAACAGTGGGCTGGTACCACTGTAGAATGTAATGTAAGTATGTAAAAGAAAATCTATTAATATAATAGCATTACCTGTCTTCCACACGAACAGTCAGTGCAGAAGCATCTGCTCTGGTACGCAAGCTGTGCAGCACACACGACTGTGCTCACCAGTATGTAGTTCCAGGGAGGTATGAGCAAGACTTTAAGCATATTTCACTGAAGAGCCTCAGAGCTGCAGCATAAATCTGAGGGGGAATCTGAAAATCATGATGTGAGGAATGAATAGGCAGGTTCTTACCAAAAATTTTCATCTTCTGTTACCATGATAGTGTGCCTACTAGGTTTATAGCACAAACGAGTGCTAACATATTGCGTTAGCTTGAGTATGTGTATGAATATATTTGTGTACACAAATGCCATCTTCCACCTCCTTCTCAAAGAAAGCTTTATAGAATTACATATGCCACCATGTGTTAAGTAATTTTTTTATGGGCTATAAATGACTTGGCCAAGCTGTGAAATGAAACAGCTTGTTCCACTGCACTAGCAGTGCAGGCTCAGTGCTTATTGTCTGTGCAGTAAATGTGCAATGAACCACTCTCAAAGCTAACAGGAATGAAGACACATCGTATGTGGCTCTTACATAAATTCCTATTCATCCTGTATACTTTGCTGCAATAGGACAGCTTTAGGGCAAAAGGGAAAGTATCAAAAATATTCAATTATTTGCACTGCAGAGACAGAAAACATCAATATTTTTTCTTGGTTTTGTTACCACTTTTAAAATTTTTAGTGTGCCCAGAAAAACTAAGCCAGTATTAGATGTGGAGGTAACAGCTATCTACTCCTGAAGTAAGCACCTCATCATGATGCAGTTTTTCTATTTCTTTTTCTAACGATTTAAATTTTTTAAAGACATGCATCTAAATTTATCCTTCTGCCTTTGAGAAGGGAGTTTGTTGTTTCATCAGATCATATATCCAAAACACTAAAAGGAGTGAAAAATCACTAACTGGGCAGCTATCTGCCAATTCAAATAGGGAAGTTCCTAGGTGTTTCTATAATGCAACGTATTCTTTGGTTTACATTTAAATGCAATTTGACTGGTTTTGCTTTTGGCTGGCTACATATTTGGTAGATATTATATAAATAAACTTTTTTTTTCATGTCACTCTGCTTCCCAAGTGGTCAGTAGGTTTCCTAACAGAATAGTTACTTTTCAGAAATGCAATCTTTGGCTTCGTTGCTTTCATTTTTGACTGTTCTTACAAAATATGCTGTTCTTACAACATTTTCAAAGCAGCCTGTATATTTAAATTTAGGTTTGGGGATGTTTGTTTACATCACAAGTGTAAAATAATCTTTACAAAGGATTATTTTCATTTTGGATTCATGAAAGTAAATAGTACACAAAACACACTTGTTAGTCTTGTTTTTTTCTTTTCTGATACATGCTACCTATTATTTAATATTTATAATTATTGGATCCTCTTTATTATATCTTTGAGCAATTTTTGTATTACCTCTTGCTACCATCTATGGGACTCATTTCACTTATCTTTAAGTGCTCATATTATTTCCATTACACTTTCATTACACTGTAATACAAAACAAATGGACTTTAATCCATTTCCTGAGGTGCCTAGTGGTTCAAGCTAGAATTTCATTACATCAAGCAGGCAAAAACAATAAATAAATCTGCTGTGATGATCACATCTTCATCTATACAGATAGAACAAGAAGGTGTAAACTTCTTCATTACTTTGACAGAGAGAATGAAGGTCAGAAGGGATATTTTTTTATCTCAGACTGCATTGACAAACTCTCAAAAACTTGCATGTCAAAAGTAAAAAAAAAGATAAAAAGTGTATTTGTCATGAGAGAGGGAAATAAGCTTAAAATCTGTTAGCATTTAAATGAGAACCTAAGCAAAATTTAGCAAAATCCTCACTGTTTTTTATAGGTAAAACCCATTTTGTGTTCTCACACTGACATGGAAAAAGAGCCTGCAGACTCACTTGTCCTACTTTAACAGAACATTTATACTGTATTACACAAAGATTATTGCAGTATTGTGCTAAATATTGAACTTTGGTTATGTCAAGTACAAGTTTTTAATGACAGTTGACAAAATTCTTCTCCCTTTAGAAAGACATTTTCTCCTTGGTAAAGCTGCAATAGAATAGGCTTCAAATAATCCATGTTCAGATTGCTCTGTATATATGGCATTAAATGATTTTCTTCTTTTCCCTGTATGTACTTTTGTCCATCCAAAAGCCAAGGAAAAGTAAGCCTTTCATCATCAAAATTTTAGATGTGCTGTGGCAAGTCATCTCTTATGCAGCTGAATTTGCAGCCTCTGATATATCTCCTTATGTAAGATGCTAAAATCGTGAAGACTGTGAATGTATATTTAGTCTCAGGCAGTGATTTATGGTGAGGATGAAAGCGAGCAAAGGTGGTTGAAGAGAATTTTGCCTTCTGAGACATGAGGCTGCATAATTTCCCCTTTCAGATCCAGGCAGCACCTATCTTTGATGTTCAATTAAAATAGCAAGAATGCTTTTAACTATCATTTTAGCTTACTCTCATTGAATTTATGGAAAATGATAGTGCTATAGATTTGCATTTTGATACTTCTAGCCTAAGTCCACTATTTAAAACTCAAGTTTCTAAATTAAAGCCAGCACCTCTCAACTGTCACTGGAAAAACAAAGCAGACATCTCAAGAAGGCATTTATCCGTCCTAAGATAGAAGTTTAAGGAGATGCCATCCCTACTGACTAAAGCATTTGAGTTATACACCTGAACTTCCTTATGATTAGTGTGTTTTTCTAAACCAAAGCTGAATTTGAAGGAATTGCAGAGAGGTTCTTGAGAGAATAAGCACCTTAGGACATAAGGTTTCCATCCGTAGAAATACAAATAAGTATAAATAACAGATATCTAGTAGGATGCACTGTTAATTATTTCTCTAATTAAAAGTTTTGTAATCTCTTGGCTTCTCTCACTCCAATTTTATTCTCCCACCTACCAACTGTCAAATATGGGTATTTTGTACTAATCTTCATCTTTAAAAGCAATATCTGTGGTCTTCTCTGATCACATAAACCAGTTGAATATTATATTTACAGTTCTTATGATCTTCCTTCCATTTATTACAAATGCCTCTATGGTACAGGGACCAGTGTCACTGAAATATTGAAGAAATTCTTCTGGAGAAATCTGTGATCCTTTGTTCTACCCTTTAGGTCACGGACGCAGATAGCTTCTGATGCTATTGAAACTTTCTTCTCTAATTCATCTTCTCTAATCTTATTGCCTCATTAACTGCTTCCTGCTTCCTTATTAACCTTTTCCTACAACATTTTAGAACATTTTAGAGCCTGCTGAAACTGGTTTTGTGCATGGCTTTGATTTTTATTTCTTGATATTTGAGTATGTGTGAAGCATCAGTAATATTTTCCCCAGAATCACTTTAGGCCAAAAGTTTTTTCACATGGTATCAGTCCAGAATCCACATTATCTTCTTTTGCTTTTAGGATTATTTGTTTTTAATTTTTAATTAATTTTTTAAAAATTGAATCTCTGAAAGAGATGCATGCACACGGTGAGCAGTAAATAGAACAGAGTGGGTTTGTTTCTTTTTCTGTCAAATGTTTCAGAACTCAAAATGTCAACAGGTATAAAGGTTTCTTTGATTGCATACACATCAAATCAGAGGAGATAGGGAGATATTAATGAAAGGCCTTAATCTTCTTTGCTCATCTCATAATATACAGTCTGCTCACAGTGGTTCGTATCTTCAGGGTAAGGAAAGGGAAAGAAAAAGAAAAAGCAGTTCCATTGGTTCATGCCTGCTGCCACTGCAGAGTATCCCTATATCCCAGAGGGAGCCCATCTGCAGGAGCTGGACTGATTGCATTTACCATTTCAGAGCAGCATGGCTGCCTACAGACAGTATTCCTACCTACATTAGGTAAGGGAGACAATAAATTGTAATGACCTGAGCGGTTCACATATAACAACACATAGCCTTTGTATAGACAGATGAGAGAAGATTTTGAACACATAGAAAGGACCTTCAGCAGCTGCAACTTCTCTTCAGAGCCAGGAACAGCCTTACTCTGAGCTTTAGTTTGTCCAATGACACTTGATATCACCATGTAGGACAGACTGGGTATCCAGTTGTAAGAGGAGCAACAAATTGCAGACCCTGCTTGTATGCAAATTCATCTGTGTAGCAAGAGCACTTTTATTGAATCATATAATCACTTTGCTTGGAAAAGATCGTTAAGATCAATTCAACCACTATCCTCACACTGCTGAGCCCAAGGCTAAACCATGTCCCTCAACATCTCATCTGTGTGTGTTTTAAATATCTCCAGGGATGAGAGTGTTTAACTGTTCCAACACTGATATGATGTTGAGAAAGTTCTAGTCCAGTAAACCCAAGATCTATTTAAAAATAATCTGATTTTTCTTATAGTAACGAGAACACAAAGATAAGACCAGCCTACAGGGAAAATTGTGTTGCTTTTCAGGGAAAAAGAAATATGTGAAAGCAAGGTGAAAGACGAAATGAAGGTAATGAAAAAAAAAGATAGAAAAAGTTGGAACCTGTGAACTTTGGGAGGAATTGTCTATAAAACTCATCCATCATTATTTCACTATAACTTTTTCAGTAGTTCATATCACAGTAAGAGGATGAAAATACAAACAGCTGGTATTACAAGTAACTGGTGTGATGTCAAAATTTTTTTAAAAAAAAAGGCTGGAAGGTTTTTGTTGATATTTTGAATTCTTAGTATATTTCATTTTAGAAAGGCAGTTCGGGTTATTTAACTCTAATACTGAAATGTAAATTATAAATGCTTGTATTTGCAGTAATACTGAATTATTTATTGCCATAAGATGATGTTATCTTGTTTTCCTAAAGGCCTGCTCTCTGCTGGAGAAGGGACTGCTGGTTCTCAAAACAGTGTTAAAGAAACCCAGCAGAAACATACTTCTTGTTGCACCAGCACTCTGTTAGACAAGTAATTACGTCTGCATGATTTTCATGGATTATAGTGGAGGGATACTTAATGGCAGCACAGGGTCTCGTCAGATTTTGTATTTGTGTTTTCTTATGAGATTAGAGATCATAAACCAAAGTTCTGTTTATGTTCACATGGTCAAAGTCTTTGTCTTTACAGTATACCCAGTTGCAGTAACTAAGTCCAAACAACTCTTAGAGCAGTAGATGTTTTCTCCACCTCTGAGATTAGGCACAGAGATGAAGTACAAGATCAGAGAAAACTACTAAATGGTGGGGATCTTGGGACAGAAGTCGTGTTTATGAATCTTCTTGAATCAAGTCCTGTATTTTAAAGTTGTAAATTTTCCTTTTTTTAATCGAGTTCTCAAGCACCCACCTTGGATTCCTTAGATTTTGTGACATGCTACTAGATATTCTATTACAAACATAGTCTAATATGGCTGAATCCAAGACTTTATTTAAGAAATACAGTTACATAAAGAACATTTGAGTTGTTTGGTTCTGGAAGACATGATGTCTCTTTACATAGGTGTTAGAGATAAGTATAGTTACATCAAGTCCAGGTCATTAGGTACCTATGAGAAAAACACTAGTAAAATGCATGAAATAAATGCCTGTATTCTATCAATAAACACTGTACAGAGTTCTCAGATGTTTATTAATTTACTTTTTTTGATAACAAAACAGAAAGAGACATAAGAAAACTAACAAAAGAAGTCTTTACTTCTAATCACGTGCTTATGATGACAGCATACTGATCATTACTTATCTTTTCATCCTAGACTGAAAGAAAGCCTACAAAAATTCTAAGGCTTACTCTTTCAGAATTATAAATGTAACAGAGTCAGAAGAAGCAATACTTCATGTTATACTCTGAAATGCTTTTAAGACAAGTTGGGAGACAGATTTCATTCACTTTAGTTTGGTCATGGGAAACACTCACTAAATGCAACAAGCACCAAATACCAAAAGCTACTAATACAAAAATCTGTGAAGAACATTTACAGAGTTATGTCATGTAGCCTCATAATGGTTATTTGCACTGTTACATAATTTCTCTCCTTGGTTGACTCCTTGATTCTTTAATTTCCATACTGATTGATTTTAATTTTCCCTGGGAATTCTTTTACACAAACTACCTTGCTCTTTCTCAGACAAAACCTAGGTTCCCAAAACAGTTTGCTCATCTATCAACAGCACAGAGGCTGTGTTTCTTTCTCTGTGCTCTATACTTACTGTCAGCATTAACACAGCTGGCCCTGTACCACCAAATACTCTAACATTCTCCCTTGCCATCCCCCAGGGCAGAATCATCCTGTCTATATACCAACATTATTATGCTGCAATGAAACCACTCTAATTGTCTCAGGCTCTTTGCACTAAAATATCACCAAAACTTCCTCACTTTTATGTTCATGCTGCAAGACAATAAGAAGACATGGCTAATGGCAAGGCAGTGTGGATATGTCTAGTCTTCTTTCAATGGAGCTTGTCTGCAGCAGTAGCACAAGCAGTTCTGCACCAACATTTAGACACCAGGGATTGCTCTTTGAGTGCTTTCAAAAAAGTGGAACTGAAACAAATATTCATAATCAGAAAAGAGTAGAAATAAACCCTGAAAGTGAGAATATAATTCTTGAAATTCAGCCATGTCTCTGAACACACACACACACACACACACACACAAAAATAGGAGAAAGCCTGCTAAATCAAACTATGTCTCTGTGTTTCTTCCTCTTCTACACATATGATGGATAAGGAATATTAATCCTATTGTAGCCACAAAGTATACAAAAGCAAAGCTGGGGGATTTGAGTTTTATTCTTTGTTTGGATTTTTTTCACACTTGTTTTCTTTTTTTCAAGCATCTGAGTAGAAAGAGGATCTGGGCTGTAAGGAATTTAAAAAACCCAATGAAACTCCCTGCCACTACAACCCCAAAATTCTACTCTCAGTAGGGCAGTCTCACTGAAGACTGCTTGGAAAGACCTTCCTCTGATTTTAAGTCCTTGACCATAAAGTGTATGACTCTTGAAGCTCCAGAAGAGCATTTTCTACCTATTTTGGGGAGGGGGGGGAACAACAAAAAAAACCCTGTTATAAAATTTGTTTGGAAAAAACAAAATGTTTGTCAGTATTCCCTTTCCTCCTGTTTAGTTTCTAATTCCACTGCTCTAATGCTCCCAGTCACTCTTCTGGAACACAATGAGCCTGTAGTAACATATACAGAGACATGGAACAAAATGTCAGTTTATGTATTCCATTTTCTGGCTATTTGGTATCTATCCAGAAGACTGTTCTAGTATGATTCTCATCAGTATTTAAGCATCTCATATTGAAATCTCCAAGTTTAACCTACTCACACTTAGTCATCTATGCAAACAGACATAGTCAATCTCAGAAGGCAATTCAAATAGTATTATTCTAAGACATACATGTAAATTAGCTCAAAAATGTACATATATTGAACTGAATGAAATGTCTGCCATTGTCCAGTGAGATTTAAATACATTGCTCAATTAGCCTTGATAACACAGACCAAGGGGAAATAGCTATTTACTACTGTCTTGGGTTGTTTTGTTTGACAGGAATTTAATCAAAGAGGAATGGGAGCACAATCCATAGGTATCATTCCCTGGAAGTTGACAACAGTGCAGCTGACACATCCTGTGATTTACAGCAGCATTCATTTAAGACTAATTAACCTTTCACACCATGAGTTGTGACAGTTCTACAAGAGCAACAGCTTGGGTTACTATCACCATAGTAGATTTAAACCCCTTGACTTCTCAAATACCTTGCAGCAATTTAGTTAATTAACATCACCTTTTAACTGTTAATGGATATTTAATAAATATGGTTCCCTAAAAGGAGATGTACTGACAAATAAAAACCAATGATGTATTTAATCATAGCTATATATTTTAAAGTGTTGAATAGCTACTGTTAATGTGTTCCTAAAGTGAACGCTATGCTGCTGAGCATGCCTGTGGTCCTCCTGCAGTACATTTATAAGTCTTTATTCGGTATATAACAGGTAAAATATCACACAAACTCAGCTTAAAAAACTCTTCCTGCTTTCAATATTTATCATGTATCTGTAGAAAACAATTTCATCTTTTTTCTAGTTCCTGTTTCCTAAGATAAATTAGAAAGTAATGTTTTTAGTTCTTTACTATATGGTTCTTTGCCACTGTGTTATCCTGGTTTGCACCTGTTTCACCTGGAATTCATCATCATTGAGGCAAATATTAAAATTCACGTTACAAATTATTTTTCAGTGTCTTAGAAAGCCATATTAGTACTTTCTTAGAAATATGTGCAATGTCTCTTTCAGTGTATTTACTTGTTTCAGAGTTGCATTGTAGTATTTGTTTATCACATCTAATGTACTAAAATACCCACAAACAGTTTTATCCACACATCACTTATGACTGAGCTTTTCTAAACTAATATAAGAATGCAAAAGGTTGTGGTCAGGCAATGTATTTGGAGTAATTCCTACCAATGCAATTCTCAGGGGTCATCCAATCCCGTGCAATTTTATTTCTGTCATATCAGTTGAAGAACATTCGTGTCCAGCTCAGCCCACTGTGAACTCTCTCAATAGCTCAGTGCTAACACTTCCTCTCATCAGTGTGTCTCTACTTCCATTTAAAGAACTAGCTTAACAAACCAATGTACATTTGCTCTATTCTTACATACCTGTCAAAGGTGTAATGAACCTGCACGGGAAAGAAAGAAACAGAATAGGAATCTCTTCCAAGTCTTCAAAATTCTGCTAAGTTTGGGAATGGTGATTTAATTTAGTGCAATGTGTTAATTTAGTGGTGATTTAATTTAGTGCAGAGGCTTGTGTTAAGCTTTTTCACTGCATGCTATAGGACAAATGAAAATTAATATGGAAACACAAGCTTCACGTGTTCACAGTTGAAGATTATAGTTTTTCCCATGAGGCTGAAAGAGTGAAGCAGGATTGTTTGTTGTGAAGATGCTGAGAAATGGTGCTGAAATTTTCATTTTCATTAAGCATTACCTTATTTTGTTTTGAATTGAGTGTGCATCTAAATAAAAAAGAAGGTACTAAGGGAATCAAGAAAGAAGAAATCCTAACAACTGTTGCAAATAGACCTTAAAGGACTAAAGAGGAGTAAAGTAAAATAAGCTGAGCATATTTTCCAGAAAAGTCCATGGTTAACTAAAGACAGCCTGAAACTAATGCTAGGTTTCTTCTAGAACTGTCCACTATGGGGTTTTTTTTGTGGTCAAATATTGGAGCCAGTGTAAGAACCATATTGATCAAAAAGCCAGATTTATGCAACACCTTTCATGTATGTCGTATCTTCATCAGTGATTTTGATAGTTTATCCACAGAGCAGAGGAGGCATTATAATTTTTTATTGTATCTCTCTCTGTGCATTCAAAATACACAGTTTAGCCAAGCTGTACCCACTAGGCACTCAACATTTTCTAGGAAAAGGGCATTATAATGGATTAATGAATAACAACGTGGACATTGTTGACGTTTCTTTCTTTGATCCCAACTACCGGTGATCTTCTCTGTTGCAATGACAAGATGAAAGCTCATTCGCTTTGCACAAGCATATAGCAGAAAGCAAGATGCTATTATTGCAGGTCAAAACGTGCAGGAAAGGCTTTGTGTTGAACAAATATGGTGAAAGAATCACTTGCCTTCTAATAGATCCTCTCTCACCTAACACACTGGGTAAAATGCTGACACAGCTGAAGACAAATTACAAATTTATCAACTTTAACCAAGTTAAAGCTTCAGCTTGTGAGAAGAGTTGAGAGCTCAGATCGTAGCTGTGATTATTCATTACTAAATTTTTATTCATAATTGCCCAAAATATTTTAAGTTGAAAAAACTATAGAATGTATGACTTATCCTGGACATCTATGAAACCACAGCTGGCATTTTCAGTGGAGATTATTAACATGTGGTTGTATATTTGTGTTACAAGTAAGTAAACTCTAAATATCACTTAGTAACTTTCTACTTTTTAAGAGACAAGCTTCTAATTATTTACTTTCTGTAAACAGTAAGCTTTGCTCCATACAACATCTTGGCACCAGTTTCTAGAATTTCCTGATAATGCTTTAAAGCTTCAGCCTGCTGGCACCAGAAAATAGGTAATAAAGATTCCCAGGGGCTTAACGGTTTGGTTTCTTTTTAATGAATGTTGAAGGAAAAGAAGACTGGGAAATATTATATTAGCAGGACAATATATATAGATGCACAACCCTTGTTATGACATGATGCTGTTATAGACAGCACTGAGCTGAGAGCATGGGCTCTGCTTATACCACTGTCCTGATTTATAAGGTGTAGCCCTGCTTTACTCTGTCTGGCTTCACTAAAATTTTGTGGGAGGACAGGCAGGGGAAAGGTAAAATGGCTTTGTTTGCATTCAGTTCTGTGCCTTCATCTCAGAACCAGTTTAGAAAGAGATACAATATAGGGATAACAGGCCTATATTACTACACATAAGGGAAATCATCTTTAATTCAAAGGTCACAGTGAGCACTTCCCTTTAAATTGTGTGCATGATATTCCTCTAGATATATTAGAAGGTAAAATTTCACCAAAGTCTTAATTCATTGTCTTTCAGTGTCTTACTTTTTAAGATGCTGATGAATGTTCTCTTTCTTGTCTTTTTCTTTAATGAGATAGCTTCAGAATCCTGTAGTAAAGCTTTCTGCAAAGGTGAATTGTAGTGTCCATTACAAGAATTGTCACGACTCCTAGAGATATTTGTGTTTCGAGGGAAAAAACTTATAAGAAGCAAATGCATTCTGGACCACATAATCTAGTTGTACAGGTGTACTGCACGTTTCTACCATGTGTTCGCCCAAGGAATACATTATTCTTATACCCCTGACCAAAAAATATAAGCTGTCCTGAAAAAAAACCCACCACACTCTCCTCCCAAACTCAAAAAACTCCAAACAGAACAGAAAAATCTATTTCCAAATTACAAAGTACATTCAGTTTATTTTTACGTTAATGAGGGTTGCTTTTTCTGCTTTTCCAGGTAAAACACAAGTTATGGGTGAAATCAAGATTGCGTTAAAGAAGGAAATGAAGACAGATGGTGAACAACTGATAGTAGAAATCCTTCAGTGCAGAAATATCACATACAAATTTAAATCTCCAGATCATCTTCCAGGTATCACATAGAAACCATCTACACGATGCTTTGAAAACTTTAACTAGGATGTATCTGAAGTCATTTAACATCACCACCAAATTGGGAAAGAAAATTTACTTAACCAGAGCAATAAATTCTATAGGATTCTTTTTGAAGTGATTTTTTTTCCTCTTATGAGCAACTTTAATGAAAGCAAAAACATTTTCTAGAAGTAAATTCACTCTCAGAAGTTAATCCTGTTTTAAATTTACTTTTGATCATTAAGACATAATCCTTTTTTAACTTTCATAAAAATTATGACCTCTTTTTATGAAAGAACAATATCTAGAGAATGATTGTATTTTGGTGAAAAAGCTTTTTAAAAATTAAAAGCTCATGTTGATGATGTTTTCAAACATAGATAAAGACATCAAGGTATTTTTTCCTTTAATGACAGCATTGCAACACAAATTCCATTGGATTTAATGTGGTGGTTCCATTTCTACACCACGTGAATAATGACTCTGTGAAGTACCATGCTATAGTTCTTCACAACACTTCCCCTCTGTTGAAGTCATTAGCAACAATGATTATTTAAAAGCTTCAGTATTTAACTCATTGAACTGTTCTTCCCCAGACCTCTATGTGAAGCTGTATGTTGTCAATATCTCTACCCAAAAGAGAGTAATTAAGAAGAAAACCAGGGTATGCAGACATGACCGAGAGCCTTCATTCAATGAAACGTTTAGATTTAGCTTGAGTCCTGCTGGGCATTCTCTTCAGGTAACTCTGCATTTTATTAAAACCTAATTTTGGATGTTGTCCATGCTGTGCTATGGGCATTTGAGATCAACTTCTAACCCAGCTGTTTGCTGAAAAGCCAAATTTACAAAAGAAATAGCACAATGATAATGGTGATATCAAGTGGGAGGAGACTTTAAAAAATGGTTTAATCCATCATCCCACATGGCGGGTTTTTATAGACAGATCGGAGAGCTTTAGGCTTGAGCTGTTTATAAAACTCCCTACAGAAGGAAGTTATATCTATGTACTTAGAAAGTTTAGTGTAATATCTGAGTTAAATATGCATATTTTAAAATTAAGTTCATTTATCCTTAAGTATTCTCACAAAGCACAGAAGAAAACTCATGTGCTTTCCTTTTGTAAAAAAAAAAGTTTGCACACTGGGAGGCTGTTATTGTATTTCTCCTCTCTATTTTTTCAGGCTAAGCCAAATGTCTTTGATATGTCCTGCTGCCTATATGCCTAATCATCTTCTTGTCCTCTCTGGTTCTTCTCTTTGCAAGTTGTGGTGCCTAGAATTAGTCACAGTAGTCATAATTTCTGACATTGCAAAATTATTGGTTATGCCAAGTCAAAATAGGCTTTGTGTACATTTGTAGAAGAGATACTGGTATTTCCAGTATGTGGCACATCAAATAATACGTGGAACTGATTCAGGAATAGTCCCTCTCCTGTGTTTTAGTTAGCAGATTTCATCATTTTGTCAGATTTGCTTTTTTGACAGGTAGGATTAACTTTACTTACCTTTATTTTCACATGAATAAATTACTAATGTAAGCCAGACATTCAGGCTTGCTCTAATCAGTAGAAAAGGATGAATTCCAGGAGTATCTGCATACTAATCTTAAAAGTAAGTGTGAGGAATTGTTGAGTGTACCAACATCCACCTAATGCACCTTTGAATCTGGAACACTGATACCAAGAAGCCAGGTACATTTTGATCACTAAAGTTAGACTGTTTTCCCTGTGTTAAGATGTCCTAATATTAATTCCATAGAGTCAGTAAAAGTGTATTTAAGATGTTCCATTACATGAGAAGATCCAGGGGTTTAAAAGTTAAAATACCCATAAAATTTTTCATCCAGTGGTGGTTTGAAGAGAAAACGATAAGCAGCAGGTAGACCTGTGAAGAAGAACTCACAGAGTCCTATGGAAATATAAGCCATCAAGTTGTTAAGGAGGGAGATTATGGGGAAGGTAACCATAGGAACAATCAGCCTGAAACTCGTCATCAGAAACTGGTGCTGCACACCAGACCTAAATGAATGAAGACTGTAAATATAGCAAGGAAGAAATTTAAAACAAACAAACAAAAAAGGTGTTTCTTCTTCACATAATTTGGAGTTTCAGATGCAAAATTTATTGCCATAATATATTGTGTATACTAAATATTTTAATGAAAAAGTAAGTGGAGAAAGTGATTGGACAAATTACCACATAGTCTGTTAAATATAAACATATCCCCTGTGAGTCAGGAAGTCAATGATCCACAGAGCATAGTAGATATTTTGGAAAACTGTCTCTACGTGATTGCCTAGTTCTTATATTCTGCTTTATTCACTGCCCAATACACTTTTGGAAGCAGAATATTTGCCTGGAGAAATTTTTTGTCTGATTCACTACATCTGGTCTCACAGACTCTTCATACTTATCAGTAAGTTTTTTCCTTCAGTCAACACGCAGCTGACTGATTTGAATGATGAACATGAGTGATGAACATTTAGGGTCCAAGAGATTGATTTTGTCAAAAGAGATTTGAGGGGCAGAGAAATAAAACAAGACCAGAATATATAGAATGAAAATGGAATTGGGAGATTAATGGAGGAAATAAGAGAGAGAGAGCAAGACAAGATCAAACACTCTAACTGTAGAAGGTACATTGTAAAGAAACATGAGAACCATCTGAAGACAAAAATGAGGACAAGAGACTGCACTCTGAAAGTCAGCAGCAAGATCTGTGAATATTAGCAAAAAAAAAAGAAGAAAATAATAGAAGAGAGAGAGAAAAAAAAAGCAAAGCTAGAAACTTCTGTTCAAGAGTATTGGGAAATAGGAGAAATGGATAACAAGTCTGTAATTTAAAGTCTGGAGCAGGGAAGAAATAAGGCTGAGAGACAGACAAGCTAGAGAAGATATATACTAGAGATCCAGCTGGGAGAAGTGGTGAGAAGGACAGAAAGTGGTGAAAAATTTGATAGATTTTTTTCTGTCCCAAAACTGTTGATGTGTCAGGATGAAAACATTCTGCAGAAAACATTTTGACAGATTTCAGACAGACACTTGCCTCAGTCCCTGGCAGATTGCTTGCTTTCTTCCCCAATTTCCCTGTTCCTTGGCAACCCACCTGGGACCCTTCTGGAAAGCACTGAGCTCCTGGCTCCTTTGCCTTGTTCTGTAGCTGGCTCTTGGTGGGCTGTCTTGCTGCAATTAGAAATACATAATGTCCTATGTGAGCATAATCGGAAAAACACAGAAGAATGTTTTTCACAGATGTACTAGTTTGGCTTTCCAGCTTCTGGGCCATCCATTTCTTCAGGAAACACTGAAACAGGTGAAACAGGCTAGAAAGTCACAAGCAATGGAGGCAAGATGCTTGTTCTCCCCAAGGACAAACTTTCTGATGAGTGGAGTTCCCTAATATTTCAGTGCTTAATAGTCATTCGGTCTTCCCTCCTCAAACCTGCTGACTACCAGGCATGTAAGAGTCTAAGCTGTCTGGGTAGATACCTTACTTGCCAATTGATGTCAAAACTGGCAGGGAACTGGAAAGCTCAACCAAGAAAATTATTGCAAATTTAAATAATAAAAAAAAATCCATTGCAATGTAAAATTTTCTTTTTTTTTTTTTTTACTTTGTTTCCCAAATCAGAATGGAAAATTCAAAGTTCTTCATTACTGGAAAAAGTTTTTCTACAGTTCTGTTACATGCCTATTGCTGTATGAAGAAGTCATCTCAGTGGAGTACAGAGTCCTTGAGCTCTGCCATTCTTCTGCTAGCTTGGATCTTGGAAACTAAGCAACAAAATGCTCTGTTTTCTGTCCTGCTGCTTCACACAGTGGGTGACAGTCTCCTACTGTTATCAATAGCTCCTCTTGCTCATTGCCAGAGTTTTGCTAAGTGACTGAATATTATAATCCTGCAGCCCAACCTTTCATGGAAATGCAATTTTTCATGAATGGTTTTTCTTTTTCCAAAACTTAGGGAATTGATAAAAAAAACCCCACAAACCCAGCATTGACCTCATTAATTCAGTTACTCAATAATTAAGAAATGCTAAAATTTGTCTGACTGTGTAGCTGTAACTCACCCCCTGAAGTATATATGTTATCTAACATATTTCTTACAGAAACACACAGAATGAACCTATAGATACACAGAAGGAATCACGTCTTTCACAGAAGCCTATTGCTTGCATGGTATGAACCTGCTTAGCTGGAAAAAAAAATATGCCTGTTTTCTCTCCCTGTCAGGGATTCTGTTGAACATCCAGCCTTCATAGTTCATACTTGCTGGGCAAGCTCTCAGCAGAGCTATAACAGAATTGAGATTTTAGACCAACTCTACATTTCAGGTTAGACTACCACATGCTGAGGTCGGAAACCAGAACTCTAGATTGTCTCACACACTACTCTGCTCTGAGTTATTGCCTATATGCAGGGCACCCTGCCACTTCCACACACTTACAGAGAGCTGGTACTTTACCTGCATATAGCTTTACCCTGTAACTTAAAACTTGACCTTGTGTTTGTCTTTGGTAAGCAGCAGGTGAACACATTGCTCACTAAACTTCAAGATTGTCGTGTTCTAGTTGTTACATCCCATGATAATAAAGGAGAAGGAAGGTTCAGTTTTCACAGGGTTTGCTTTCTATTGGGAAGGTGACGCTACGTATAGGGTATAGTCACTGTTTCTTTTCTCTTCTGTGGGTACCAAATCAGAGCTCAATATTTCTGCATCTTTCATTATTGCTAGCAAATGCAGTATGTTACTATGCAATTTGATAACTATTTATTATTATTATTTTCCCAGATTCTTCTTGTCTCCAATGGAGGGAAGTTTATGAAAAAGACATTGATCGGGGAAGCTTATATCTGGCTTGACAAAGTGGACCTAAGGAAAAGAATAGTAAACTGGCACAAACTGTTGGTCAGCTCCACACAAACACACTGAGCAGAGCTGTCTGCTTAGGGCACAATATCTGCAGAGTCTGCTATAAACAGCATCACTCCAAGACTATAGTTTGATATCATTGTGTTTAGCTAGTCTTTCAGAATACAAAGTAGAAAAGAGCAGTCTCTGGGCTACATAGCACACTTAAATGAGGGCTAGTACAACAGTTTTGCTGGAAAGACAGCAAAGTAACATAAAATCTGGGCCCAGAAGTTAAAGTGAGGCTGTTTGAAATGAAGACTGATACAAGGGCTCCGTGTGCGCTGGACTCTGTGAAGAGAGTATCTGTGAAGGAAGTAATGAAAGCTGGAAGGCAGGTGGTAATGCAGAGTTTGGCTGCAGCTGAAGGCAGTGTGATGGAAAGAACGGTCTGGTTTTCTTGCAACCAGGAGGAGATCACTTTATGCAAAAGCACCTAGGGTGACTGACTTTCCAAATCTCACTTACTAGAAGTGCAAAACTTGTTTCTCTGTACCTTAGGATCTCTGATAATTTGCTGTAGTGAGATTATGCCGCTTGACACAAACTGCAAGACGTTTGCAAGAGTGGCAATATTATTTTACATTACTTTTTTCCTTCTTTCTTTTTCCTTCAAAAATTATGCTATAGAGAATCAGACCTGATTGTTTCATTTGTTTATGTGTGTTAACAATGAATATAAGTGACTGTCCTAGAATGTAATGGATAAAACTATATTAATGGTCTATAAATTGGAATGTGGTTTTCAAGAAGAAGGGAAAGGTGTAAAAACTGCAGTTCAACAGGAAGAAAAAAAAGCTATTTTTATGCCAGTGGCACTGTACTTCACCCTACTCTTGGAATCATCAGTTTTAAAAAAGTTTGGAATTAAAGAGACTTAAGCACTGAGACTAACACAATTATTTCAACTAGTCCTTCCATTTTTCAGCAACCAGTCTTGTTCTGCAGCTGTACAAAGACAACGAATTCTAGGTTATTTTGTGGGCACTTCAGAACAGTAGACCCACCAACCCACTCGGTGCAGGGCTCTGTATCAACACTGGCGACATATTTGAAAGTAAAAGCGAAGGGATAGTAGGGCAGTGACTGCCTGGATGTTGTTGCGTTACAGAGAAATAAGAATATCCTCTTGTTATCTCAGGTGAATGTCTGAGTATAATTCACTCAACGTGTGTCCTCAGTTAGGAAAGAAGGTAAGGAAACAGGAAGGTAAATAGCAACATTGAAGACCATGTCAGCACTTCCACACTTAATGTCTCACTTTCAGTGGCTTGAAGTAGAGCAGTTAGCTCACTTGGGAAGAAACTACTGCCTGGGATGGCTTAGGCTTATTGTTGTATTTTCTCTTGTACCATTTTTGAAGAAGAAGGGAGAGGTTTATCTCCCATTCTTAAAAGTATAACAACCTCTTTAAAAAACAAGAATCAATACAGTACAAACTCCCGTGTTACTCAGAAGTCATTTAATATCTCACAGCTTCATTAAAAAGTAGTTTCCCTGGAAATATTACCTCATGACTTTTGCACATTTAAAAAGAAAATGACAAAACTTCTGCACTTCAGACATTTATTTTTCTTGCCCAGTAATGACTTGTCACAAATTATTTCAGGTATTATATTTTCTGAATATATGTAATACACTTTCACAGGTTGCACAGCACTAACTGAAAATATTCTTTTGGAAATAAAAATATATGCTACACAAATCTGGTGTCACTTCCCACATAAAACTTTTGGTTTCTCTTTGTCAACATAAAACAATTGTGGAAAAAAATATGAGAAAAAACATACATAAGACATTAATGCTACACACACCAAGGAAACTCCTGCTGAGTTATCACTAACCTGCTGGTAGCCTGCTTAACTTTCAAGCAGAGCAATCTTACCAAAATCTTACTGTCATAAAAACACAACACCACTGACAGTGGAAGTATGATGTGTGCTTTAATGTTGAATTTTATGCTTTTACCAGTATATGTAACCCCTACCTCTCATATACTTTAAAAACGGTCCTATGGAGTTATTGTAAGCATCCTACATGTTTTGATGTTGTGTGTTTTTACACGGAGATAAATACTTCAAAGAAAATAATCCCCGATCAAACCAAAAAATCCTGTGTGGATGTATTTGACTTACGTGTTGCTCTTTTGGTGGGTTATTTTGCATCCCTGATGATTACAGTGTGTTCTTTCTTTGCAAAAAGACCGGGGGAAAAAAAAAAAAAGGCAAAAAAAAAAAAAAAAAAAAGCAAGAAGCCCAGTTTCAGTTACTGTGTGAAGTACAAGCCATGAGGTGTGCAATTTTGTGCAAACTGCCGGTAATTTTGTTCTTGCAAAGTTTTATTATGAAGACAGCAAGTCACGCTGGTAGTTGCTATGGAGATTTCCAGCAGGAACGGGCACTGTCTGGCTGCCTTACTAGGAAGCCTATAATCATCACTCTCAACTGAGAAAGCGAAGAGGCATGCTTTACTCTCACACACATACAAATGTGGCCAATATTTTCATAGAATAGTTGTGTTGGGTGGTATAGCTGCAGCTGTAAGGAACAGCTACCTTTGGGGGGTAATCAGCTGTCAGCAACTGGTTTAACTCAAGCATCTTTGATTCTCTGAACAACACACTGAATATTTCTGCGTGTTGAAATGGCAGTTTTGGTCTCCTGTTATGAAATGCAGAGTGGCATTTGTTAGGGATGTGGCACTGCCTTGGCCAGCAGCAGCAAGGACAGGGCTGCTCTGGTGTCATCTGTCACCAGGGCAGGCTAGGGACAGACCTGGGCCCACGCACTCCTTCTTTTCAGGGGCGTCATCATTCAGAGGTTAGAGGATGCTTCCAAGTGTGCCAAGTTCCTTTTTTCGACCAAATTTCTAGGTTGTACTGGAATCACTCTATGCAACACAGATACACAGATTCATGTTTGAATGCGTTTTTTCTTTTTCTTTCTTGTTTTATGAATGAAGTCAGGAAAAACTCTCTTGTGACAACGTTTTTATAAAAATAATCAAACAAGGACTATTAGTATTTTTTTACTTTTTTTGTATATATCTCAGTATATTTTTTTCACTTATTCTCATCAGTTTTTGTTTCTTTTATCTGGCCAAATGTGCTTAGATGTGGCAACAGATTTTATCATTTCTGAATGACTGATTATTATTAATTTCACATATTTCTATGATTGCTTTGATGACATTTATTGCAGGGAGGAAATAGCAGAGGCATTTTAACTTTTTTCATTCATAAATCTACTGAGTCAACAGAGATTGAAGCTGCTTTGTTCAAGGCCTTGTGTAGTGGAAACAAACTGAAAAACGAGCAAAAGCACAGTGTGTGTGTTTACAAACAACAGGGATTTCTATCATTGTCATTATAATATTATTATGTTGTTGTTATTATTATGCATACAATGAGCAGAAAATAGACACATTTTTTTTTTCCAGGTTAAAACTAGACATGAGAGTTTCTATAATGAATGTTGAGCTAGTTCTTTATCATTACACTTTAAAGGGATAGTATCCAGAGGCAATGAGTGCTGCTTCTCTATTATTACCCATGTTTTCACATTACATGGATCCTGTGTGGAAGAAACAAAACCCCAATCTAAACCAGGTGAAGTCAATAACAATCAACCTGTTGACTTAAACTGGCATTAAATCGAGACCTAGGAAATAGTTATTTTTCTGGATGCCGGGTGTTCGCGTGGTTAGGCTGTGGGATACGGTAGCTGGTAACCAGCTGATACTGATTCTTACTTTGAGGATGATGATGAAGAAAAAGAAGACATCTATTATATTGTAAGCTAGTATGCGCCCAACAGAGATTATTTAATTAGGATTTAGTTTCATGGAGATATCATAAAGATGTTAATAGTATTTTTTTAAATTATTATTTGAATCATAACTGACACTATTTTTAAGTAATTTATTTTCATTGCTAGAATGCTGAATGTCCCAGATTTCATTATTGAGTATATATCTAGATATGTACATACCTATGTGAATAACCGAGAAAATTTGCATTTGTGTGAGTGTAACTTATAAAAGTAATGAAACAGAGAGGAAATTTAGTGTAAGTATCCATCTACATTATATTTAAACCCTAGTCCTATATGTCTTGTGAACTTTCAGTACACTTGACATATAGGATCAGTTGCTCTTTATGAATACATGTTGCCTTTAGGAGGAAAATAGAAGGAATAAGTGAAACCGGATACTCTCTCTTTAAATCATAAGAAGCATTTTAATGTTTTCTGTACATTCTGGTTTATTATTTTGAAAAGATTAATAAGCAAATATATCGATGAGCTCAAAAGTTATAATATATATAGATATCCATAACTCGAAACAGATGATTTGAGTGAAAGCCGTTTTCTTAATTTGTTACCCTGTAAATAAGTATACATTTTTGTAAAACAAACTGAGTTTAAATTGCTGACTCCATCTGACATCCAAGCATGTGAATATGTCCTTATTTGGTTGTATCTTATAGATGTTCAGTGACGTGCTCAGGTGCTCAACTGCTGAGTAGTCATTGTCCTGTCATGCTATGCACAACCTATACAGCATACCTAATGTTTCAAAAAATCCAAGACCACCAAAAAACCATAAAACCACAAAAAAAAAAAAAATTAGTCTTTGGAGAAATGTAATGTTTCCACAGTGAATGTTGCATGCATAGGTGGCGGTTTGTTGATATTCATCTTGGTTTTAATTTCTTTTAGTTTCCATTTTGATTCCAGATTCACCGGGAAAGAAAAAAACAAGTTACAGACTTGTTCTAAAAGTTGTAAAAACTGATAAAAACTGAAACAAAACAGTATGAGAATTGTATAGAAATGCTTGTAAATCTGTCTCAGTTTTCACTTTATGTATAAATCCATGTCATGGTTTTGTGGTTGTACACAGGATGTATCTTGAGAACTTATGCAAATTGTGCTGTATAAAGGCTGTTATCCCAGTCTGACAAATAAATATTTAAAATATCAGGTTTGGTGTCTTTTCTCTAGTTAACATGAAAATATATTTTGCCAGTTCATATTTCTCATTTGTTTCCCAGTGATTTAATCCTAACGCTGTATACACTGCCTATATTCATCTGTCCCATTTCAGCCTTAGCACAACTCCCAGGGTATCACAAATGTTCCACACTTCATTTTGTAATAAGGAATGGTTGGTTCATGAAAACTGTTCTTCAAATGAGCCAGGAATAGAATCCATATGCAGCTTGTTGATAACCTCACTCAGATTAATCTCTGGCATCCTGTATAGACAAGAAATAAATCTGCATATACCAGCACAGGTTATGAATGTCTTGTCTCTTCACTGCAAAGAAAAAGTGAATTGAAAGTGTGGCCTAACTTTATACCCTTGTAAGTTCCTGACAAAGGCAGAATAAGAAAGCATCTTAGAAACCCTAAAGGGATTTTCTGGCTTTTCAGACCAGTAGAAATGTTTCCCAGAACAGTATCTTTTAGACTTTCTTATAAACAAGAAATCAGATTCTTCTAGCAATCATTTTTATATTAATGAATTGTACTGGACTTGTGGAACACTTGTGAGCTTTTCCCATAGGGCCTGCATTTCTCAGCTATATCTATACCTATATTTCTTATGTTTGGGTAGTTTCTCTCTGATAAAAATAATTAAAAATTCGTGCTCCCCAAGTAAGAGAAATTGATGTTTGAGTCTAGCATCTGGAACTAAATCACCTGATTTTTTTTTTTAAATTTTATTGTTGTGTCAGCTGATTCCCTTTAGTCAAAAAATAACATAGTAAGAAATAGGCGAGAACTTTGAGGATGCCTCAAAAAAGAGATGCCCTTTCACTTTATTCTACATACTACAGCAGTGACACAGATTAATTTCTGTTAATGCCCGTTAGGAGTCAAATTCTAGTCTTCCCAGTACCTGCCTGAATGCAAAGATATACATTCAGTGTACTTGGAGTACTTCTCCATCTCTGAGGAAACGGTCATGGCTACATCACCCCTCACTCAACCTCAGTTCTCAGTCTCTCTGAGAACACATAATTATTATAAGTCTCTGTTATTTTGGTGAGGATGCTTCTGCCCAACATCCTGGCCCTCTGGAAATTCTTAGAAACATTTCTGAAGTGTTCAAAGATTCCCAGGACAGACAATTGCCTGAAACTATCTGCCATAGAAGCTGTAGGTTTATCTGAATCTAGCTCCGGTAAACTAGTTTACAGAAAGAAAAATCTCATTTTCCCTTCACATACACAGAAAGAATGATTAAATAATATGCTTATTTTTAAATAACTAACAGTTTTAAACAAAAGTGTGTGTTTACTCAGTTAAAGCACTCAGCAAAGTGCAGAGTATGCATTAAATGCTTCTAGCCGGCTGCTTTTACATGATCTGTGACGTGAAACTGGGAATCAGGCAGTTCATGTAATATTATCTAAATATGGGCTGAAATTGAAGCTCACATTAAAAAAAGTGAGTGAAAGATATACACTGAGACTCTGCTTAGCATTCTGGCTCTAAGGACACATTCCTCAGTTCTCAGAAACACCAAGCAGTCCCTAAATTCACAGCATGGGTAGAGCTTCATGCTTCAAAATTGCCTCGAGAGAGGCCGCGCTGCCCCTTGCAGAATCACTCAGCACTGCAGACACAGATTCCACGCTGCTAGAACTGCCTCTCCCTCTTTTTATTCTTTTATTTTTAATAAAAATAAATCTGACTTACTCCTATCTCATCCAATGAAGTCACACATCCAGGACACCTGCTTCTCTGTTCTGTCCTCTTCTCAGTGTACTCTGTCTCTAGGGTTCTCAGGCCTTCATTCTTACATGTTTTACAGATTTGTCCCCTCAAGACACTTTGCATTTGCTTATATTAGTAACTCAAGCACATCTAGGCATACGAAATTCCACTTTAAAATTGTTAAAACTGGATCTCCAAGCACATTGCCATGTCATTTTCTTTTCAGGGACCACTTAAGTCCTTGAAGTCTAGCAGAAATTACTGCTACCCTGATATGCAAACTTGCAGAAGTGTGTCCAGGCCACCAAGATTTTCTAAATTCCTTAGTCTCTCTTTAGGGATGCCAAACTCTAAGACACTATGAAGAACGTGGCAGCAAATATCTTCAACATTATTCTTTCCAAAGAATCGTAGAATAGTTTGGGTTAGAAGGGACATTGAAAAGTCATCTAGTTCAACCTCCTGCATCAAGCAGGGACATCTTCAACTAGATCTGATTGCTCAGCCCCGTCTTGAATGAAACTGACTTTGAATGTGTCCAAGGGTATCTACCACCTCTCTGAGCAATCTCTTCCAGTGTTTCACCACCTTCCTCATAAAAAAGTCTTCCTTGCATGTAGCCTTGATCCACTGTCTTTCAGTTTAAAACCAAAATTCCATTCTGTAGAACATCACGCTCAGTATATAAATGGGAGAGTTGGCAAGGAGAGGCAGATCAGCGCTTGGGCATTGGTCAGCATGTGATGCACAATTGCCCTGAACATCACTTTCCTTGCTTTTGGGAGGGAGAGTTGTTTATTTTTTCATTTATCTTTCTTTTTGTCATATTACTTTTCATTATAATTATTACATATTTTATTATTATTGTTCTTAAACTCTTATCTCAGTCTATGAGATTTACCAGATTATTTTTTCTGATTCTTCTCCACACCCCACTTGGAGGAGGAGAGTGAGTGAGTGGCTGCATGGTACGGAGTTACTGGCTGGGCTTAAGCTACAGCAGGGTGACTAAGCCACAATAAGGTCTCTCCAGTGCCCTCTCTTCTCCAGGCTGAAAAATTCCAACTCTATCAGACATTCCTCATAGCAGAGGTACTCCAGCCCTCTGATCATTTTTTGTGTCCCTCGTCTGGACTCACTCCACTAGGTCTGTTGTCTGTCCTGTGCTGAGGGCTCCGCAGTCATTCACAGTATGCCAGGTGGGGTAGGATCAGAGTGCAGAGTAGGAGAACCCCCTCCCTCAACCTGCTGCTCAGGCTGCTTGTGATGCAACTCAGGATACATTCTTTATCTGCAGGGCTACTCTCACTTCATGTCTGACTACATATGAGATTTAGGAAACTCCTTCCTCTCTTCTTTTTCCTAGGTTGTTTTCCTGACGTGACTGATGCACAAAGTGTACAATGCATCTTTATGAGGCCTGCTTTACAAGGATGTCAAGTTCTGAGCATTTCTGTCTGTGCTTTAAGGGTATTTATTAATTTAGACAAATTAATAAGCAAAATACCTGGTACTTCTGAACTTGCTTTGTGAAAAGGTGGAGGATTTGACTGGGTGACTTACCACCAAACTACACTACTGTCTATGACTCCACAGTTAATGTAACAGCAAGAAATTACATCCTTATGTTATCACTTCATTTTTTGAATAATCAAAGAGGAGAAAAGTGCCTCTGGCTTTACGATTGTTAGAATCATCGGTATGCATTATATTTCCATTAGATTAATCATCAGGGTTTATTTGTGCTTGTAAATTGGAGTGCTTGTGTACAAAGAAGGAAGTGTGCAGCATCCCTTACTTGGCAGTAGTGTAATCCCACTGCTCTTGAGTGAAATTCAGTGTTGGCCGATAGAAACCTTTCACATCAAAGAGCTGCAAAGACTGTTTGCTGGATTGCCTCTGCAATACTGAAGTCTACTCCAGTTTTAAAGTTACTAATATACCAACGGTCTTCCTGCTTTCTTGTCAAAAAGGCAAAACCCAGAAATTAATAAGTGGGACACAATCATGAGAAGGGATATCTACTGCCTGACTTGTGAAGGTCAACGTTAGACACACTCTCCTACTAGCTGTGGCCCAACACCTACATCTGTACTTGTTAAAAAAAAAAAAAAAGTAGCAGGTTCACTCTTTTCCTTGTAGACCATCTGGAATGGACTGATTCATTCGTAAGTGTCCAAAAATAGTAATTCTGACAAAATTCTATGTTGAAAACAGTCTCTGGCATTAGATATGTGTGCATCACTTGATCTTTCAGAGCTGTGTTAAGGAACTTGATAATAACAAAATGATATTCACATCTGCAAATCAATGTTCCAACCCTTGTCCTGTATGGAACTGATTCTCACTGAATATCACCTTACATTTAGGAAAAAAAAAATAAAATTACAACAGATCTTAGAAGATTTTGCCAGTAGGAACTATCCAAATGTGTCCAGTGCCATTTCAAAAAATCTCAATCTAAAGCAAGAGAAATATTCAAGATAACTACTATTACTGTAAGTCCTCTCCTTCCCCTTTAGCCTGACATGGATCCACAAGCAAGAAAAAATGCCAGAACTCAAAGGGCTGAGTACTGGTGGGTTGGATGGTGGAACTAGTAGCCTCTATATTCTTGCCTTTACTGGGAACTTTGTGTCTTTGATGTCTGGTTGATATGAGCCAGCTTCAAGAGGATCATTAGTGAAAAAAAATGTTTGAAGAAGGATACTAGAATAATGATTATGTGTATCAGCTAGGAACTACAGTACAGTGAAATTTAGTCTTATACATTGATGTCCTGTTTCCCTGTGCATTTAGTCCATTGCTTTCCTGAGATTTGAAGTAAAAAAGAAACCTCTACTTAGGCCTCTCCTTCTCACCATACTCTTGGTGCCAGGAATACCTATAATACACACAAGATTTCTCCTGCTCCATAGGGAACAGGAGACTTTCAGAAATTAGGTTTCATTTCAGAACTATTTTAGTTGGTGAAATATCATGTACAAAGGCTGCCATTTTCTTTTTTCTTTTTCCCAAACTAATTCACGTTCCTGTGTGCAAAGATAGGGTGAGGCTGCATGCAGAACTTTGGAGTGGAAAAGACACAGGGATTCAAGTTGCTGCACAGTACCATATCTGCTCTCCTGCAACAGGAGTTTCTGTGTCAAAAACAGCCAGTGAGACAATCAGCTCCAAGTGGGATGTAAAAGTCAAGTAGACAAAAAGCCGCAGAAATGTAGTGAAAGTGGAACAGGACTAGTTCGGAGTCTAAAATCCCTGTAGTATCTTCTCTCTATTTATGAGAGAAGGTACAGTATTTAAGTAATAACACAATAGCCTGGCTACTGGAAGGCTGTTCAGTTTTTTTGGCTGTTCTAAAAGAAGTCACTGGACTGTGATTTTACCTGATTTCATCCACAAAATGTCCTTGATTAATTTATTTGTAAGGAATAGTTGGAAATACTATAATTTCTTATTATATTAATTTATTGCTATATTGCATGTGTGTATGCTTAAGGATAAAAAACAGTAGTGGTATTATTTAACAATTCCAGTAACCAGTTCATCATACAAACATGAAAAAATATGTTAAAGTGAGGATTTGAGGGAATCACAGGGGATTTTGAAAAAACATTCCCTGCTAATCCTACAAATAGGAGCTATAATGACTCTGACATATTTAACTCATCATCAAAAAATGACAGGGCAGTATTAATACATAAAGTCCTGCTCCAAATATGAATAAAATACTAATTATTGTCTATGAAGAATAGCTGAAAGAAATGCAATAAATAAAAAAATGAAAGAATACACCTTCCATGAGGTGTACTTAAAACTCTTTCCATGAAAGCAAATATTGCTGTCAAAAAAAGTGTTAGAAAATGGGGATTGGATGTGTATACCCAATTTCTATTTCCATATCTAACTCAAAATGAATTTTTCGTGACTAGCATTTCAAAAGACAGAGAAATCAATATTTGATACTTTTATACTCTTTCATATTTACAAAACAAATCATTTGACATCAAGTCCTGACAATACTATCTGAGGAGCTGAGGCATGAGAAAACAAGTGTCTTTCCAGGTCTTCAAGTTACCACAGTACTCTCATCTTTCTTTTGCAAATGATAGACCTTACTCAGTCACTTCCTCTAAGGGGAAATTTAATAAAAGGAAATCTCATTTCAGTGCTGTGTTCTGAAAATCACATTAATAAAACCTGTAATAATTTTTAGTGTCTAAAGAGACGGAGTCAGAAAGGAAACTCCAACTAAAGCGCAGTAAGCATTCATGCTGACAGCAAGTGCATGGAGTTGATTTGCTGTCTTTGAAGCAGATTTGGGCTGCACATTTTGAGTACCCACTCAGAGCTGCTTGCAATGTTAATAATACCTTCATTTTCATCAACGGCTTTGAGAATATGAAGGAGCTTTTACAGCCTGAGGGTACTTCATTCTTCCTTCATCCTGAACATTCAGAAGATGGAATTCAAATAAATAGTTTTTTTTTTTTTGAAGCTACTTAAAAGCTGAGACTCAATTTGTTAGGTCTATATTCTGTTCTCAGTTTCATCTAGCATGTCTTCAGGGAACAGTATTTGTTATTATTTTTCTTCTTGTCATTATTGTGTTATAAATAGAGGGATGCAGGCATGCAAACTCTTCAAGAGCTTTCCTACCAGAGTTTACTTGATGTCATCTTCATTCAGTTAATATTGGTGTTTCCTGCACTGTTGCTCCAGAGAGAGCTTTTTCTTTCTAAGTCTGGTGTATATCACACAGAGTGGAACTCCTCACCTGTTTAATCCTTGTCTCCTACTGGTATATGATGCATCCTCATCTTTTTAGCTTAGATGAACTCTATATTCAAGCACATTCATCATTTAAATTTAGGTAAAATAAATTTCCCTTTGAAAGTCTTTACTAGCATCACAAAATTGCAAGCCAAGGGAACAGAGCAATTTTAGGAGCAACAACCGCTTGGTAAGCAGACAAGAGTGATGTGGTTTAACAAAAATAAATTTTCTACACAGTCTTAAATCCTTTGTTCACAACAGACAGGAAAAGTGATACTATATGGTTAATATGATGTTAGTTTAGGAAAAGAATCCAGAACTCCAGATTGTTTAATGGAAATCACACTAAATGTATTCATCTGAGCTGCTCAGGGCATTTGGGTAACATCTAAAGCTACCTGAAATTAATCTCTCATTTGTTACTTGGCTGAAACTCCACACAGCTGATAAGCAGCTGTATGTACTCTCAATTATTTTTAGCATATTTCAAATCACATAGGGTAGTAAAGAGGCGTAAAACATGCACAGCATGCACTCTCAAAGCTCAGAAATACAAATAAAACCAAGTAGATACCTAATTTCTTTCAACAACTTTGTTTTTTAAATACAGGTTTTTTTAAAAAAATCTCTTTAAATTATTTGAATAATGACAATCATGGAACCAATATTTCCAAGCAGAGATACAGAATTACTAAGAATTTTTCCAAGGCATAGTCTCTGTATGCATGTCAAGGAATCATGACTTAAATCCCTGAAATAGCAGTGTCTGGGCACGTGAAACACAACAACATTTACAGACAGGTTCACATAAGAATGAAAAAGCAAGTCTATGATTTCTTAATGATGTGCTAGTAAAAAAACCCAAAAAACGCTTGAATGCATTAAAAGTTTATTGGAATCAATTAAAAATCTTCAAAATTACTTACGATGAGATTTTCTTGAGTAAAAGCTTGCATTTGGAGTAAGATCTCTTGTCTCATTTCTGCCATGATGCTTACTAAGATCTTTAAGTTCAGCATGATTTTGTAGACTTTGTTATTCTGACACCATGAGGTTTCTCAAAAGTATCAGTGTGGGTGAAATTAGGTTTCTCATCATAACGAGCCTTAGTTTCTATGTCTTGTTATGATTAACTTGCTAGTAAAAAAACCCAGGGCACAGTAATGTGCCTACATAGAGACGCCAAAGGGCTATATTAATCAATACAATAATCTCTGAAAGGTAAGGTTTAATCACATAATGTCATCAGTTAAATAATGCAACAGTTGTTAGTATATAGGTCAACAAAAGAGCCAAGGAAAATAGAAAAAAATGTTTGATTGCAGAGTTAATCATGGAGCAATTGCACAATATCATGAAGTTTGATGTCCTTCGGAAAAATACTTCCATGTATGACTGAGTTACCTTGAAAAATTGTTATGGACATTCTTCTCTGCGTATTCTAAATAGAAGAAATAAAGTCCCTGTAAAACATGTTCCATATCAATTTTCTTGAAAAGCAGTTAGCGTTTTTTAAAAGAGCATCAAGAAATCAAAGTTTTAACCCAATGCTTTCAGTTCTACGTATTCAATATCGCTGATGGACGGTAAAGCAGTAAGTGAAAATAATTCACTGCTTCTGCTTTATTTTTATCTGAAGCACTCAAAACCATTCCTGCTCTAAAAACACCGAGTCACATCACCAAGTAGCAGCATTTTTGCCTGTGCTACCTGACTTTTTTTAAGATGTGATACACTCAGATTTGCTCTGGTTCAGCCCTGTGCTATCAGTCACCTCACTGTGTGGGGAGGTTGGAGCAGAAAACACACACACATGCCCACACATCTGCTTAAAATTCTGATATACTTAACCTAGTTACACAGTAAGAGACAACACAGCAGCAAAGTGTGGTGAATGGCAAATAAAAGAGCAGCAGTCTTCTACCAGAGGAAGAGAGGAACTGCTACAAATACCCAATGGCACTGCCCAGGTGCAGTGTCCCTAGCCAGGAAAAAGGGACTGGAGTGTATCTGATCTCCCTCTTCTGCTTCTGTCTCTGTTCCAGCAGGGACCGGGATTGCCCTTTATGCTCCTTTGCGCTTTTGTGCTATCCAGGATGTTTTACGTGCAATACATCCATGTTCTTTGTTGTCTCTTCTGTGCCTGAGACAAGTTCTGCCCAGCTCTCAGAGCTGCATTGCTTCAGTGAGCAGCTGTACAGCAGATCAGATTTGTACTCATGCCCTTAGGAACTCTGATGTCACGCTATGCTTATATTCTTGAGGCCTCTGCTTATAGACAGGGAAAAAAAAGACTACCAGTGGCCCATTTGCATTGGAATTAAATCTAGTCAATAATAACAAGTCTCTAGTGGGTTCAGGCCATTTTCCAATTACAGAAAAAATTAATCTTTATTTTCATGGCCGTGATACAATTTATATCTACAAGTATTCAACAGAGAATTCTAGAGCTCAGTCAAGTTTTGTGTGGATCATTATGAAAAAATATAAATTAAAAAGTTATTACAAATCCTTACATAAAAATTTGTGTTGAATTTTTCAAATTAAAAAAAAAACACCAAAAGCACAGTTTTTAAATCAAAGGATAGTTATTACATTTCAAAGATTCAGCACTAAACTCCAAGCAAGAGGGAGATGCTTTATCTTTCTCTAGAGTAGAAGGTAAAAAACTTTTGCTGGACCTATGATAGTGACAAAGATAGATGAATTGGTATTGTCATGCATTAAAAAACAACTAGGCACTCATCTGAACTGGTCCATACTCCTCTTTTCTACTTGTTTCTCCTCAAGGTCTGTAAAACTGTTTTTTTCTTCTTTGTTAACTTCATGAGGCCCTTATCCTGCACTGCCCTGGCAGACAGATCAGGGCTCTAACAAGGATGCAGGTGCACTCAAAGCCCTTAGGCTAACTAAGCTTTATCAAAAAATTAAGTGGAATCTTGCTTGCTAAGAGAAAAATTTCTTATGAAATACATCCTTCTCAGTCCAGACCAATCAACCTCCTGTGTTAGGAAGCATTAGCCTCCCAAAAAGTTCCTTGCTAAAGTGATATGATTGATAATAAACTAACCATGAGCCAGCAATGTTGCCCTCGTGGCGAAGTAGGCCAATAGCATCCAGAGATAAATCAAGAAGAGTGTGGCC